>JAWZYV010002971.1:0-15486 GCA_038373885.1 Cheiracanthium punctorium
TGATTAAAATTATTCATGTCTCGATAAACAAGATATTTAAAAAAAAAGGTTAGTGCAATTTATTATACTGTAAGATATTTTTTGTTATTTGATATTTTTTATGATTAATTTTATATTTCGAATAATATTCAGCCATAAAATCAAATCCCTGATGAAATCGTAAATCAAATATTGCCTTATTCAATGATTTTCTGTAATACCACTAGACGGCGACTGCACTGCTAGGGCAATTATTTGAGAATGAAACTAAACATCGTATTTTCAGTATGGCGTGTGAACTCCTTTCTCCGTGCCGGGGACATAACAGACCCGCAACAGCAATTCTTGCCTTTTGGATAATAGATGAGGCTTCTGTGAAGTATTTCTTTGATTAAAAGTAGAAGAGTCAGGAAGAATGTTTTGCATTTACCGACAGCAGTAAAACAGCAACCAACAGCGGTGTATTCGTACATTCGTATCGTACCGTGCCTAACCACCACTCATTTGAAGTTGTTTTCAGCAGTAATGAGAGACTTAAATAGTACCATTTTTAAACTGGATTAAGTAAAAACTTTTAAAAAATTTAAAAAACGAGTTTTTCTAACTAAATGGAAGAAGTTACTCTCCGACTTTAGCACCGATTAAAATTATACATTAGTTTTTTAAACAATCGTTAGAGCGGATTTCGAGAAAAAAGTAGGACACCAAAAATTTCACAAACTACTTGTATATAGAAGTGCCGCTGTCGGTTGGACGGTTGGTTGTCTTTTCTATGATTACACAGGAAGCATTAGTGCTAGATGATAGTCTGAATTCTTATCCTTGCTTTTAATAGTATGACGTCTTAATTACCGCCATACCACAGTTAAGCCTTAATAAATTTTGAGGAGACATTTGGCTTGGATTTAAACTAAGTAAAGCTTTTAAAAACTTCAAATAATAAGCCTTACTTGTAAAAACTGAGCTGACAGTTTCGATGACAAATATTATTTTTTTACGCTTTGCAGAAAAAGTTTTGCTTCGATTGATATTAACTTGCTTCCGAGTTCTAAAAAACCAGAACGACTATATTTTTAAGAACTCATAATTTCTTTTGTTATCGACTCTCTAATTTAAAAATAATATGAATAATTTAAGATTTAATTGGAAGCGAAGCGAAAAATATCAACCTAAAAATAGATACTAATTTAGATATATATAATTTATTAAAAATATTAAAATTGGCTTTGTAGCCTAATTAGGTAAACATGCATATTTCAGATACGTTTAAAATTAAATTAGAACTGACTTAAAGGGAACAAATACAGTATTTGTAAGTTAAAGAAATGTGTTTTAAAAATAACATATTTTTATATTCTTTAAAATGTTCAAAACTGAGTTATTTTAAGTACACAACATTCAAGGACGTTTTACTTGAAGTACATAAAATCATATAATGATAAAAAGTTTTTTTTCAAAAGAAATGCTCTAAATTCCTTTTTAAGAATTTCACAAGTAAAGAAATTAGAAATAGAAAACAACCATGTGTACTCAAAACCATACTTTTTAGTGCGCTTTTGCAGTAAAGTTTATTTAAGGGTATATACTCTGAAGATAATCAAAATTTCCATCATGTTCTAAAGATTCTTTTATTAAAAACAGTTCAAAAGTTGTTCTATGGTTTACTAAAGCGAAATTTTAAAACTGAAAAACTTTATGTAAATGCTTGAATATTAAGTGGAAAAGTGAATAAGAATGCTATTAATTTAACGGTCTAAAAGCAAGTAAAAGTTGAAGTGGAAGATATAAAACTTTAACGATGTCATGCATTTTACTCTGTACTTATGTAAGAAGTAAATTTTTAACTTATTTTGAAGCACTTTGTGAAATACATTAAGTTTTTACTGCATATGAAGCTTCTGAATACAAATATGATTTTTTTTAGAGTATCTTTGAACGAATCAAAGTATTTAGACCAGTACGAAAGTATTACATTTTCAATCTTATTAAATTCAAATAAATCTATTTTGATTATGTTGATTTAAGTCTGCACTTTTCAAACTTATAATTAGTACATCGAAGGTTAAAAGAGAGTTTGTTAGAAAGTTAAACAGACTTGCATACATAAAAGAAATAAAAAAATGGAATGCTTTATGCAGCACTTAGTACACGGTAGCTATACAGTGTCTGAGAAAATAAAAAAAAAATCTAAAAATTTTATTCCCAAGGATTTTTCTGACTTCTTTCGGTGAAAAATTAAAATGTATGAAGTTTGAAGTGTCTACATTTAAGGTTTCCTCTAGGGCAGGGGTGGCGAACCAATGGCACGCGTGCCATTGATGGCACCCGACACAATATTTTGGGTACGCCACCGATCAAAACTGTTTACATTTTAATTAAAAATAACAAAGTTCACTATGAATATCACGATCGAACGATCACTGTCGCAAAATTATTTGACGTCAGGGCTATAGCTCTTTAGAAAAAAAGGCACGTAGATCCATAAAGATTCGCCACCTCTGCTCTAGGGATTAAAGTTTTCAAAAAAATATAATCTTTTCAGTTCTTCTTAATTTTTTATGAATATTTTCATTCAACTTAAAAAATAATTTTTAAATCGTTATATTTCCGAAAGTTTTATCTCTACACTCTAATATACTTTATATCAAGTTTAATTATCAAAATATAGTTAATTAATTCTGAAACTGAATAAGCGTGTATGCGACGCTTCATGCCTGTAACTATACTTTAAACAGCGTCTATTTGCAAATCAAGGGCATGCAATCTATAGAGCTAGAGCATGCAGTCTCTTTTTAGTGCAAGAACATTCATAGCAAAACAAAGGTGTCAGCATTTGTTTAAATTGCACTAAATATAAGAAAGTAAAGTAAAGTTATCTTAATTTCATTTAATAAATATTCAAGCAAGCCTACCTAAATATAAGGAGGCATAAACACATAACAGTTAGGGGTATCAAATATGCCTGACAGGACTGGTAAAGCGCAGACAGATTTTTTTTTTTTTTTTTTTTTTTAAATTTACGCAGACATGATATGCATCCGAAAATGTGATTAGTCTTTAACAAAATTGCATTAAGAAGATATGTATAAATAAACAGCACATGTGTAAGACAAAGAACTCCCTCGGAAAATAAACTGCTCCACCTGATTTGTATGAACCATTTGTTGAGTTCTGTGTCGATCAAATCTGCAGTATGGAGGTCTATTTTCGGATAAATTTCATGGGCACATAATTTAGGTCCTAAACAGTTTCATTCACAATGGAAAAACTCTTTCCAACAAGTTAGATAACTTCAAGAATGATGTATGACTTAATGAGAAAAAGCCGAAATATTTAAAAGAGGAACACTGCAAAAAAAGTCTGTAAAACGTACAGAAATTACTCGTATTATTTACAGAATAAGTCTGTTCGTAAGAAAAAACAGTTTTTTTTCTGTTTTATCTTCATCCGCGCATGCGTACTAGACGAAGACGTCATTGCTCAACCTTGAGGTTCATTTCGCCTCCGGCGCAATTAAAACGGCAAGGCATTGTACTACGTGTCGTTAGCTGGAGCTGGAGAAAAGCGACGGTATATTTAGTTACAACTGCATACGTAGGTTCAGGTGAGTGTTTGATGTTATGTACGGATTTTGTTCCGCGTTGGCGTAACCCGGCTCGTTTGGACTTAGAACATTTTTAAGTACTTTAGTGTTTGTCGATAATGTTGACGCCACGTAATTAATTAGATTAATTCACTGACACAATTAATGTTAAATCAATAAGTAATTAGCGATATATAAAGCAATAAGCTAATTAATTAGATTGATTACTATTAATTAATTGTTAATACAGTAATATTTAACTGGGAGGGAAACCCCCACCACAAGAATAAAAGGAGTTACATGAAAAAATGTAACAATTCTTATTTTATTTCCATAAAATGGACATTTAAAATGGCATTTACTCTCATTGTAAGCAACAATATCGGCCTTCTTTCGTAAAAAGTGGCATGTAACATTGAAGGGAGGGGGAAAATGGTTTCTTTTGTAGAAAATATTTCCAAAAAGGTTGAATTCTTTTTTTTTGGGGGGGGGCAGTTACACCTCCGTCTTCCCTTTTAATCCGTCCTTTGCGTTGAATGATGGGAAATAGAACAGTTATGGAACTTGATTGTGAATTCGAGACTTTTTACCTACAAAAAGAAACGAAAAAAAATCACCTGTGAATTTTGATATTTATTTTAGACTTGCGGGTGAGGGGATGGGGGGGGGGGGCTTTTATGAGTAAAACTACGCATCGGAAACAATGGACCAACCAGATAAATCAGCATAATGATTTTAAGCAGTGCAGGGCATCACTTGATCTGACGTCATACTATGACGTCACCTTAGCGAATCTTTCTTCAGCTACTTGCGATTTATGTGCAAAATTTTCTGGCAACACTGATCGCAGGTGACGCTCTGGGTCGGCTAACGAACGATACGTACCGTTCATCTCACCATGGCACAGCGTATATGTCACTGGAAATAGTAGACGGGCGAAATGTGAAAGTTCGGGTTCGGGTCCCATCGCGCGTCCGTCGACCGTTAACCGTTAAGAGTTTTCCGTGGTTTTCTCCGGAAGTTAGCGTAAATACGGATTAGGACCCCTTCGAAAGACCCCCACGGAGGGCTCCCCTCTTTCAAGGAAACCTCCCCAAAGCTCACTCACCAAATGGAACGAATTTCACACAATCTCAAATACACACTAAAAGGAACGTACTGTGTGAAAATTAGCTGCTATCTCCTCATAAAACTTGAGAAATTAAAGGTTAAAAATTAGTTAAAATCGCACCAATTGTACCCTTTAGCTAGTATTTGGCGACAGGGATAATTAATCGAAAAGTTGAAACGCTCACGCGAGTACGTACTCGAAATATTTATAAATCAATGTTTGCTATACCGTGTTATATTTCAACGTACTGGGTTTTTAAGTAACTTAATCTCGTTTTCTACTAGTTAAACTGAAGTCCTATAATCTTTTTATTTTAGTTCTGAAAGTCCCTGAAGAAAGTAATTTCTTTTTATTTGTATTAACACATTACAAGCTGCAAATTCAGTTTACGCATAAGTGAGGCATTTATTTTAATTCTATTCTTTTTATCCACATGATGATACTATGGAGCAAATATACTTAATGTTGTTTTTATGCTTTACGCGGAATTTTCTTCGAAAAATATGACATTGTCTCCATGCACAGTCGAAGAAAAACTCTGCAAAATCAAATTGTTGAAAGCTTGCAAAATTATCAGAAAGTAAATGCAACAGATTTCGTAGCAAATGAGCAATGCTTATTACTCGATACCCCTGAAGATCCTATATTTTCTAGTTTAGAAAACGAAAGCATTGACTTCATGTCCAGTGAGGACATCATGCAAAATAAGTAATGTATTTCTTGAAAAGATAAGGAGACTGCAGTAAAATACTGGCGGGATACAATAGTCTCAAAATCCCGCAGTTTACAGAGTGTTCAAAATTATTTTAAATTTGTTACAAATAAAAGGCAGTTATATCTGTGGGAAAAGCAAATTCAGAAGAATGGCGATTATAAATATAAACTCAATCAAATTAAAAAATATACGTTTTAACACTTCTAACACGCAAGAAAATAACAGAAAAATGTACATGATTGTGATGTACAAACTTGGGCTTCAGAAAAGGCATTCGAATTAGGACTGAAATTCCGCGCATCTAAAGGATGGCAGTACAGATTTTAAAAAAAGAATAAGATTGTGAGCAGGAAAGTTACAAAATTTGTTTTGCTGAAAAACTCTCGGTCAAAGGAAATCATTAAGAAATTAACGCAGGCGTCCGTAAATGATGTAAATGTCTTTATAAAGGATTCATTGTTAAAAGACGATCAAATTTTTATGCTGATCAGTCAGGTTTTAATTTAGAAATCCTTCTAGACGAACCCTGGAACATAGAGGATCGAAGCAAGTAGAAAGTGATATTCAATCACAAAATGCTGTGACACATTCCTACACTACAATGCCGATTTCAAGTAAAAACAATAGACTGTTATAGCCATTACATATTGAACATCCCGAAAAAACTGAGGAATTCGGAAAAAATTAAGTGCAGCAGTTTTCTGACATTGTGTTAATGAAACAACTTAATAATATATTTCTTTCAGGGTGAAATCAAAGGGGTGGAGGAGGGAATTATAGGGTGAACCCCTCCCCTCCAAAAAAATTACCTTACAATTTTTTAAAATTATTTTTTTAATACCATTGTTTATTTCAATTCCTATTTCGCTAAAAAGCTAAACTTCTTCTAAAAAGCAACGTTTAACCTCCTATGCATGCATAGATTTTATGTTTAAAAAATATTTTTGGCTCTCCAACCTCTCCAAAACGGAACCAGTTACCGGCCTGATTTTTTTCCCACCATACATTCTGCGCGCAGTGAATCATTGCTGTAGATGAATCCTGACCTGTGCTTACTTAAAATGCTTATTAAATAAGCATCTTTTTGTAAAAGCATTTATAAAAGAAAATAGAAAGCGCCGAGTAGCGATAGAGGCTCATACTCATTTTTTATTAATTAATTTGAGCTTTAATTTGAGGAGATAGCAACTAATTTTTTCACATTAGGTTTCTATAAGTGTGTACTTATGACTGGATTAAATTCGTTACGTTTGGTGAGTGAGCTTCGGGGAGGTTTCCTTGTTTGTGTTGTCCTTCTGACGAGGATTTATAAGCGGGCGTCGAGCCAACCACACGAATCCGATATACTTGTTCACAACAACTACATATCGCAATTGTTCTTGGTTTTGGGGGAAATGAGCAATAGCAAATTCATGTAACAAGTTAAGTACTACTCATAAACTGTTTCTCATAAGTTATTTCCTCATTATAGTGTTTGTTTATATTCTTGCACTTGCTAATTGGTCCTAGAACTGTAGTTAGCATTTCTTATTATATAGTTATGGATATGTTAAATATTTTGGAATGAGTTTTGTTCGCAATCATTTTGTTTGCAGTGCTCCAGTAAGGGAAATAATATCGCTGAACTTAAACATCCTGGCACTGTGATAAATATATTGTTTATTTTCAGTGTTTGTACTTGAATAGTCGTCTAACACCGAACAATTTATGATGTTTTTAGTGTCTATGTGTGCAGGCGCGTAGCCAGGAAAATTTTTCGGGTGGGGGATATGCGCCTGGAAAATTTTTCGGGGAGGGGGATATGAACTGATATGTGTATAAATAGACGGAATTTCATCACCAATCCAAAAATATCGGGGGGGAGGGGGTAATATATCCCGATATCCCACCCCCCTGGCTACGCCCCTGCATGTGTTCTCGGGGGGATTTCACATCAAATATAATATTATACACTTCCCAGACTTATAAATTTCTATCTTGTATACTTACAATAAGAATTCTGATTTTCTAGGAGTATCTTAAAGTTTTCTAACGCTTAAGTGCCATCAATAATTTATATCAATGGATATATCTCAATCAAGTTTATGAGGTAAACCAAATTAAAGAAATGATATATTTCACCTTTTAACGTATAAAAGAACAGAAGAATTGTATCTACAAATTATTTATAATTTCCTTTATAAATAATAGTAGATACAATATTATATAGTAGATTTTACCCGCATAATAGTCGCACCTGGACTTTCAACATGAAAAATTGGCTAAAAAGTGCGACTATTACGTGAGTAAACATGGTAGTTTTGGCTTCTGGTGATCGGAACAGCTTTAGTATTTGTCAATATTGGCAGTCTTTGTCATAACTTTGTGAAATTTTCAATGGCATTAATATTTTATTTAAATATTATGTATTCATTTCTTAAATTCTCAAACAGGGATGTATAGATTTTTTTATAATTCTTATTCACTATATTTTAAGTTAACATTTACTCTGTGAGGGGGTTTCTACCCCCTCAAACCCCGTTTCTTTCTTTTAAATAAATGCAATTTCAGTTTACTAAGAACCATAGTCAGATAAAAGAAAAAGCTATCTGCGCACATAATCCAAAACTATCTGCAAAGTCATATGGCGTATTTAAGGAGGAGAAGGGGAGAGGAGGGGGGTCCTGGGGGTTCGGACACTCCCCCCCCTGAAATTTTGATATTTGTCACTATAATGATAGTCTTTTTGTGAAAAATTCTGCCTTTTTTACGGTTTGGACTCCCCCCCCCCCTCTCCCAAAATGTGTCCTGAATACGTGCCTGCTCGTGATAACTGAATACATATTGTGTATATGAACTTGTGTATATGCATTCGAAGCACACATCTGTGCAACCCGCTTGCACTATAGTGACTAGCTGCTGCTGTTGTGAACATGTATATCGGATTTGTGTGCTTGGCTCGAAGTCCACTTGTAAATCCTCGTCCGAATGACAAAACAAGGGAGTTACCCTCAGTGGGGGTCTTTGTAAGGGGTCCTAACCCGTACTTACCCTAAGTTTCGACGAAACACCGAACGGTTAGGTCGACGGATGTGCGATGGAACCCGAACCCGGGACCTTCACACTTCGGCCGTCTACCATTTTCAGTGATATAACCACTGTGCCATGGTGAGGCTTTGTGCAAGATAAATTGTTTATTTATTTTAATGCATAAATTTTAAAACCATTTCATATCAGTGCCTAGTTTTAAAAGTATTTTTTTAATATTTTTCTTATTATATAGTCTGATCATCAACGTTTTAAATTTCAAAATCTCGAATCATAAGTGTAGTCAGTGGCCAATATCCTGAATCAGGAACACTAAACATAAATAGCAATTTTTTATTCAATACTTTTCGAAGTTGAAATATGTAAGAAAGTAATTAAAAATTAGCGCAGATCTGATCGCTCTGTAAGCAGTTCTTTATAAAAGTTTTGCATTTAAAAAGAGAGGAACGCTTAAAAATTTGAGCTTTCCGCTTTTAAAAAGTTGAAAATTTGATTCTTTTTTCTTATTCATTATTTTTTCAAAAAGATTTGACGAAAATTAAGCATATTGTTAAATGTAGTAAAAATATTTTATCATGTATTTTTATTTCGAATGTTCAATAGCAATGATGCA
The DNA here is from genome assembly GCA_038373885.1 of Cheiracanthium punctorium. Taxonomy (NCBI): domain Eukaryota; kingdom Metazoa; phylum Arthropoda; class Arachnida; order Araneae; family Cheiracanthiidae; genus Cheiracanthium; species Cheiracanthium punctorium. The sequence continues at coordinate 9,029 of JAWZYV010002971.1, forward strand.
TACAGTCATGTATTTTAAAACAAGCTGGTAATTTTGACATTTTAATTTGGAAGGGCAGGCCCATGGTCAGGATTTTTATTCGTGGAGGCTTAAATATTCAAATACCATAAGTTAAACATAGGTATCATGGGGTCCTACGAAAGGTGCAAGAAAGAGCCCCCCCCCCCCTCCGACATAGGCGCGGCATAGTGATCATTTTTAAAATACACTGGAACTTTTTGTATTTTAGTACTGAAGTGTCTGAAATACTGAAATAAGCCTTCTCTAGAATAAGGGTGTTCCCTAGAAAATAAGCCTTCCCTAGAATACTGGGTGGATTGTGGTAATGGGGCCGCTTGTGTGCCCCTCTCTTGTAGAGGACGCGGGGATGCAGAGCCTGTTTTCCTAAATCCGTCCCTGTATATAAACATACATATTTGAACTTTCGGGGGGGGGGGTGTAGCTCCTCTAGCCTCCCCTTCCCTGGCTATGTGCTTGTCGAGGGGGAATTACGATAAGTGCTGCTGAAAAGTAAAATTATTATGCTCCTAGCTTGTGCTAACAAATTTCAGTTTATAGATGAGTCAAAAGTAAAATGTGATTTTTTAAATGTGTTTAACTCACTGAAGTAAATTATTTTTTTTCTAGGTGTTTGCTTGGAATAAATCCTAACAGAGGATGCAAGAAGAATCATGATGTGAAAAAACGTGAGGCCGTTAATATGAAAATTCTCAATTTACTTAATAAAATGTCGGCATACGAGCTAATATACCACTAATTACATATTAAGAAATACCCATGAATACTGGAGAGCAAACCTATAATATTATAAACAACAAACTTTGTAAATATTCCTCTGTTTGTACTTTGTAAATACTTTATAAATACTGTATTTTTTTTTCTTAAAATAAATCTAATTTTTCACACTTTTTCCTGACGTATTTCTTTGATTATTAATGGATATTACAAAAGTCTAAGCATAGATATATCATGTAAGAGTAATTTTAAACTCCTAAAAACTATTTCTGAAAAATAAGATGCATATATGTATATACATTAAAACCTCTACTAACGGTCACCTCCGAAGACTGACTTCATCTCTTAAAACAGACACTGTTAGAAGTTTACAGAATTGAATTGAGACTATTAACATTATTGTGAACCTCCAAAGAACGGTTGTCTCATAAAATGGTCATTATTTTATGGGACCAAACGTAGAGCTGTTTCTCAGAGGTTTCACTCCATATATGTAGTATTTACTTGAACGACGCCATCACTACATTAATCAATAGTTTAGAAGCAAACATATATATTATTTTAACTACAATGACGCACTACAATCACCTAAAAAATAAACCTTACAGTAAATAATTCCACTAACTTCATTTTCTACAAATACCCCAACCATTTATTTAGAGACAATTGAAATGACAAACTGATACGCTTCCATCCCCATGAACATAGAAATTGATGGATACTTGATGGATATCAAGAAATAATTTCGAAAGCATTCAAAAATAAACTTTAAATTTTATGCTTGGAACATCTACACTACCACCCCTGATCCATTGATTTGTGTATAAATTTTTGTGCTTTGAAATGCATTGATTCATTTGAAATCAGCTTCTTTGATTACTGTTTTACTTGATTGATAACAATCGTTCTTATAAATCTTTCTTTTTTCAACACTAATATTTTATTTTGTACAGTTACTTAATTTTAAAGTATGCCCTTGGATGGAATTGATTGAAAATAATTAATGTCACCAATGAATTCAAAACATACTCAAGAATTTATTTTCATTAACATTTCCTAGGAGAATTTGTTTACCACTTAACAGGGCCAAGGTTGTCAAAAGAAGCTAGTATATGATAAAATTACTGAATTTTTTAAGTAAATGTAAGTAAGTAAATTTTTTAAGTAATCTTAAGTAAGGTATTGAATTATTAAAAACAAAAGAAAGTTGTTATAAATACAAAATATATTTGATAAATAAACTGGTTTTTTCTGTAAATTCTTTAAATCAAGCTGTAAAAAAATGGTTAAAGTCTGCTACATTGACAGAAATATACCGTCGACAAAACACGGTCAATCTGGAAAAATTGCAGATTTCTGTAAATTAAATGGAGTATCTAAAAACAAATACAAAACATTGCTATAAAATAAACGGAGAATCTGTAAAAATTTTTAAAAATAAAGAAATCAGTAAAACGCATAGAAGATTTCTGTAAAACAAACAGAGACTCTGTAAAAAATTACGGAAGACTTCTGTAAAACACACAAAATATTTCTGTAAAATTGATGAAGAATCTGTAAAAATTTACAGAGGACTTCTGTAAAACACACAGAGGATTTCTGTAAGACTGATGGATAATCTGTAAAAAATTACGGAAGACTTCTGTAAAATATACAGAAGATATATGTAAAATAAACAGAGAATCTGTGAAAAATTACGGAAGACTTCTGTAAAACATACAGAAGATTTCTGTAAAATAAACGGAGAATCTGTAAAAAAGTACAGAAGACTTCTGTAAAACACACAGACGTTTTCTGTAAAATAAACAGAGAATCTGTAAAAATTACGGAAGACTTCTGTAAAACACACAGAAATTTTCTGTAAAATAAACGGAGAATCTGTAAAAAATTACAGAACATTTCTGTTAAATATACGGAAATAAACGGGCGTCCTGGCTGACAGTTTTTTCTGTAAATTTGACAGACTTTTTTTTGCAGTGAAGTTATTACGTTCTTACAACTTGTTTTGAGCAAAAATTAAGGGACTCTTTCCGCTTGGAGACTACAAGGAGAGTGCGAAGGTACATGAATAAGCAAGGTGGAAGTCGACAATAATATACGGTGCAAAAATGTACGAATTTAGTAAACGGGTTAGTGTACGGATTTAGTGTTCTGGGTTATGATCCAGAAAAAGTGTAAAAACTGCAGAAGATATGTATTTTTAATTCTCTTACTTACACATTACATGCTGTTTGAAAAGCTTCAAAAGCTGCAGACGCTCCAGAGAGTAATATTAAGCTTGGCAATCGTTTAAACATCTTCAAAGCTATCGATCCTGAGGTTTCTTAAGCCACTCTGGAAGGCATAAGTGGACACTTATGGTATTTAGTTAAGAAGATTGTCTTTTTAAAAAATATTTATGAAGCTGAGAAGAGAAAGATCGCTTACCATTATTAAAACTCAGGATTGAAGCAGTAGCACTAGAACAGCACTGCAAAAAAAAGTTTGTCAAATTTACAGAAAAAAACTGTCAGCCAGGTCGCCAGTTTATTTCCGTATATTTAACAGAAATGTTCTGTAATTTTTTACAGATTTTCCGTTTAATTTACAGAAATCTTCTGTATGTTTTACAGAAGTCTTCCGTAATATTTTACAGATTCTCTGTTTCTTTTACAGAAGTCCTCTGCATTTTTTTACTGAGTCTTTCAATTTTACAGAAATATTTTGTGTGTTTTACAGAAGTCTTCCGTAATTTTTTACGGATTCTCCGTTTATTTTACAGAAATCTTCTGTATGTTTTACAGAAGTCTTTAATTTTTTACAGATTCTCCATCTATCTTACAGAAATCTTCTGTGTGTTTTACAGAAGTCCTCTGTAATTTTTTACAGATTCTTCCTCAATTTTACAGAAATATTTTGTGTGTTTTACAGAAGTCTTCCGTAATTTTTTACAGAGTCTCTGTTTCTTTTACAGAAATCTTCTATGCGTTTTACTGATTTCTTCTTTATTTTTAAAAATTTTTACAGATTCTCCGTTTATTTTAGAGAAATGTTTTGTATTTTTTTTTAGATACTCAAGAAATCTGTAATTTTTCCAGATTCCCCGTGTTTCGTCGACGGTATATTTCTGTCAATGTAGCAGACTTTAACCATTTTTTTACAGCTTGATTTAAGGAATTTACAGAAAAAACCAGTATATTTATGAAATATATTTTGTATTTATAACAACTTTCTTTTGTTTTTAATAATTCAATTCCTTACTTAAAATTACTTAAAAAAATTACTTACTTACAATTACTTAAAAAATTCAGTAATTGTATGATATACTAGCTTCTTTCGACGAACTTGGCCCTGTTAAGTGGTAAAAAAATTCTGCTACGAAATGTTCATGAAAATAAATTCTTGAGTATGTTTTGAAATCATAGGTGACATTAATTAATTTCAATCAATTCCATCCAAGGGCATACTTTAAAATTAACTAACTGTAAAAAATAAAATATTAAGGTTGAAAAAAGAAAGATTTATAAGAACGATTTCTATCAATCAAGTAAAACATTAATCAAAGAAGCCGATTTCAAATGAATCAATGCATCTCAAAGCACGAAAATTTATACACAAATCAATGTATCAGGGGTGGGAGTGTAGATGTTCCAAGCATATAGTTTAAAGTTTATTTTTTATTGCTTTCAAAAGTATTTCTTGATATTATCCATCAAGTATCCATCAATTTCTATGTTCATGGGGAGGGAAGCGTATCAGTTTGTCATGTCAATTGTCCCTAAATAAATGGTTGGGGTATTTGTAGTAAATGAAGGTAGTGGAAGTATTTCTCTAACGTTTACTTTTTAGGTGATTGTAGCGCGTCATTGTAGTTAAAAGAATATATATGTTTGCTTCTAAACTATTGATTAATGTAGTGATGGCGTCGTTCAAGTAAATACTACATATATGGAGTGAAACCTCTGAGAAACAGCTCTACGTTTGGTCCCATAAAATAATGACCATTTTATGAGACAACCGTTCTTTAGAGGTTCACAATAATGTTAATTCAATAGTCTCAATTCAATTCTGTAAACTTCTAACAGTGTCTGTTTTAAGAGATGAAGTCAGTCTTCGGAGGTGACCGTTACTAGAGGTTTTAATGTATATACAGATATGCATCTTATTTTTCAGAAATAGTTTTTATGAGTTTAAAATTATTCTTGCATGATATATCTATAAAGTAATTAAAAAACTTTGTAAAAAACACACATAAGAAGTAAAAGGAAAGGAAAGAATCCTCTTTCCTTTTACTTCTTATGTGTGTTTTTTACAAAGTTTTTTAATTACTTTATCGTTTAACACCAGTATTTTGAGTGTTTTTTCAGATGATATATCTATGCTTAGATTTTTGTACTATCCATTAATAATCAAAGAAATACGTCAAGAAAAATTGTGAAAAATTAGATTTATTTTAAGGAAAAAAAATACAGTATTTATAAAGTAAAAAAAAATCTGGAGTGACTCCACTCGACTTTCCGAACACTTACGATTAAGATCATTACCAAGCACTTAAATAAATTTTAATCGATGAATAATTCAAACATATATACCAAATTGAAACTCAATCGAATGCACCGTTTAAACGCTTGCGCACTTTCAAGAATTTCTCCCCATATGCCATTATGCCATAACATAAAAGAAAGCTTTGTCGTAGCCCTTTAGGAGAACTATAAGTCCTATACACACCAAAATCAATACCGGTCTTAGGATGGTGGTTTATAACATGTATACCGAATTTGAGCTCAATCGAATGTATCGTTTAAACGCTAGCGCACTTTCAAGAAATTCCCCCCATAGGCCATAATGTAAAATAAATCCTATACACACCAAAATCAATACCGGTCTTGCAACGGTGGTTTATAACATGTATACCGAATTTGAGCTCAATCGAATGTATCGTTTAAACGCTAGCGCACTTTCAAGAAATTCCCCCCATAGGCCATAATGTAAAATAAATCCTATACACACCAAAATCAATACCGGTCTTGCAACGGTGGTTTATAACATGTATACCCAATTTGAGCTCAATCGAATCTACCGTTTAAACGCTAGCCCACTTTCAAGAAATCCCCCCATAGGCTATAATGTAAAAGAAATCTTTGTCGTAGCCCTGTAGAAAAACTATAAGACCTATACACACCAAAATCAATACCGGTCTTGAAACGGTGGTTTATAACATATATACCCAATTTGAGCTCAATCGAATCTACCGTTTAAACGCTAGCGCACTTTCAAGAAATTCCCCCCATAGGCCATAATGTAAAAGAAATCTTTGTCGTAGCCCTGTAGAAAAACTATAAGTCCTATACACATCAAAATCAATACCGGTCTTGCGAAAGTGGTTCATAACATGTATACCCTATTTGAGCTCAATATAATGTACCGTTTAAACGCTAGCGCACTTTGAAGAATTTCCTCCCATAGGCCATAATGTAAAAGAAATCAATAGCGGTCTTGCGACGGTGGTTTATGACATATATATCCAATTTGAGCTCAATCGAATGCTCCGTTCAGGAGCTATCGTGTTCACTCACATACACACAAACACACATTCACACACACACACACACACACACACACAGTCTCTCCTTTTGTGGAAATCGAGGACTGCATATTTTTACAATCAAACCGAGGACTTCTTAAAATACAACAATAAAAATTAAAAAATGGTGGCGAATGTGTTCTAGCGGATAGTAAAACAT
>JAWZYV010002972.1:0-14650 GCA_038373885.1 Cheiracanthium punctorium
TAATTTGACCTATTTAGTTTATATTTTTTGGCCGGGCTTTTCCGCGCGGAATGCCTGAAAATCTCGAGTTTGTGGAGTTCTAGAATAAATTTTTCGACTCAAATCATATTTTGTTTTGATTTTTGTGCTGGATTTTTCATATTATCACTATTTTCACTTCTTTACAGTTTTATGGAACTATTTCGCGAGCGGTGCTAGTTTCTTACCAAAATTAAAAAAAAAAAATTTATGGAAGTTTTCGTCATTTTAAGCATCTTTAATATTGTTGATTTTTTTTAAAATAGCCATTTTTGACTGTCTGGCTGTAAAGAAGGCGTATATTTTTGGTCAATGCCAACGACTTCGGGGAATTTTCAAGGTTTTTATGCAATTATTTTACGAAAATTTCTCATTCACGTTCGGCGAGTTCACAGGAGTGCTATGAAAATAAAGTAATTTTCCCCTTAACTTAGCGCTGGCTGTGTACAGAGATGGCTTTATATTTTCATGTAATATTCCATTTCCTTCGTAGTAGTATTTAGCCCATATTAAGTGCAGGTGGGTAGTTGATGAAATAGGAAGTCTGTTTTGTACTGAATTATTAAGCTCTTTCTGATTTGTCGAATGCACTATAGTGCAAGTATCGAATGAATCTGAATCTAAAATAAGCTCTTTTATGATCCATCTTTCCAATGTTTTGAAATGAAATTTTTAGGTATTTATGCATTTTTTGTCAGTTATTTATGTAATCGAATCTTATGAGTTTTAAATCTCTTGCTTGGTGCCTGCTATCTGTATATGAAATGTTTAAGACTAGCTTTTAGTAACTGACAGCACTGGTTTTTATAGTTGCAGTCAGAGAATGCTGCAAGAAAGACGTATAAGTTGGAGGTAAATCACTAGGTTGTGAAAGTTTTAGAATGATTTTTCCGAAAATGAGTTTCTTATTTGTCGACCTTTTTATGCCTCTCTATTAACTTCTTGAAGATTTTTCCACTTTCTTTTTTTGGACTTTACAAATATATAATTTTTCATACACTTATAATAATTTTAAGAGAATTCCGAATTTTGTTGTAGATGTTTCAGAATAGCCTTCTTTCATTTATTTTTTCTGACTTATGATCGCTTTTTATGCAAATGCTCATCGCTAGCGGCCTGTACTACTAAAAAAAATGATTTTTATGTATCAATTTATGTGTCGTTCCATTTTATGAAAGTTTTTTTTTTTTTAGATTGCAGTGTTTTGATTCATTTATGCATTTTTGGCTCTATTTTGTGAACGGTTCAAATCATTTTTTTTTCCTATTTTACATTTAAAGAATTGTTACGGAGTTTACTCCATTTCGCTTTGTTAAAAAACTGTCGGATGTTTCAAAATAACTATTTTTAATCATCAGTTCGTAATCCTTCGGCTGTAAACGATTGCTTTTGTGGCCAATATCTTCAATTTTGAGCATTTTTCGTCTTCCGGTCTGTTTTTACTCAGCTTTTGAATGAACCTCACGGCTAGCGCTCTGGTGTAGTACAATAATAAAAGCATTAGTCCCTTATCCAAGGGATGGATGTCAACAGAGGCTCGAGTTAACACAGGAATAGCCTTGATTATCTTGTTGTCATTTGGTACTAGTTTGTGTCGGAAGTGTACGGCTCGTCATAAATAGAGACTGTCTGCTTTTTTCTAGTCCTATCGGAATTTTTGGCTTTCGGCGAATGACTGATGAGTCATGTCTACGATTCCAAGAAGTGTTTTTAGAGTCTACCTCTCCCATGTATTTCCTAGATTCTTGGTCAATATTCCTTAGCTCATTTTTACTTTCCGAACATGTACCATGTAAGGAAAGTATTGTAATCATGAAAAAATTCGAATTCGAGATTTTGGTGTATTGACACGTTTTGAGGTCTTCTGAATTCATTTATGCTATTTTTACGAGATGTATGTATGTATGTGTGTATGTGTGTGTGTGTGTATGTGTGTTTGTGTGTATGTGAGTGAACACGATAGCTCCTGAACGGGGCATGCGATTGAGCTCAAATTGGGTATATATGTTATAAACCACCGTCGCAAGACCGGTATTGATTTGGGTGTGTATAGGACTTACAGTTTTTCTACAGGGCTACGACAAAGATTTCTTTTACATTATGGCCTATGGAGGAAAATTCTGGAAAGTGCGCTAGCGTTTAAACGGTACATTCGATTGAGGTCAAATTGGGTATACATGTTATAAACCACCGTCGCAAGACCTGTATTGATTTTGATGTGTATAGGACTTACAGTTTTTCTACAGGGCTACGACAAAGATTTCTTTTGCATTATGGCCTATGGGGAGAAATTCTTGAAAGTGCGCTAGCGTTTAATCGGTACATTCGATTGAGCTTCCATTGGGTATATATGTTTGAATGATTCATCGATTAAAATTTATTTAAATGCTTGGTCATGATCTTAATCGTAAGTGTTCGGAAAGTCGAGTGGAGTCACTCCAGATTTTTTATTTTAAAATGTTGGTGATCCAAAGGCTCTTTAGGGATATTTAGCTTGTATTGGACAATGTAAGAATACGTAACAATGTCATACTGTTTTATAGCTTTTTTTGAATCTTTTTGAATGTTTTAGTGAGCTCTCCGGAAAGGAAAAATTCTTGCAAGCTTCTAGATTGCAGGCACTAACCTAATATTGCAAGCGCTTGCACCTCAATGGAGGAAGTGAATTCATTTCTGATGCAAGTAGAGTGCTTGAGCTTATGAAGTGTGATAATCGGCTTCTTTACGCCTTTCTGTTATTGGATTGCAGATTTTTCCGTTTTATTTCTTCTCTTGAGTTTTTCAGGCGCTGAAGCTGCCTTTAAGGTCATTCAAACGTGAGTACGTTTTCAGTACTTGTACGTGTGCATGCGTATTGTGTTCCAAAATACCTTTTTTTGAGTTGTAATCCATTTCTACCTTTTGGCTGATACACCTAAGGGATGCTTGCCCAACGATAAATAGGTTTGTCTCGTCTCGCACACCCACCACAAATCGGTCTCTCTGTTGCCTTCCAAACATCCCTAAGTATTTTGTTCAATACTGAAAATGGTATGGCTATTTTGATGAATTTTTTTTTTCGTACTTTAAAGAGATTTTGAAAACTGTCTCGTTATCACGGCAAATATGCTTTAGCAATGTGAAATACTATTTTTGTAGTCGAACTTCTTCATGTTTAGACTTTTGATCGATTGAGATTTATTTCTTTCATTTACAGAAAGTTATACTGTTTTATTTCCCCACTTTCGGACTATTTTTCATACGGCGAGTTGATTTTTACTTTCCGAACATGTACCATGTAAGGAAAGTATTGTAATCATGAAAAAATTCGAATTCGAGATTTTGGAGTATTCACACGTTTTGAGGTCTTCTGAATTCATTTATGCTATTTTTACGAGATGTATGTATGTATGTGTGTATGTGTGTGTGTGTATGTGTGTGCGTGTGTTTGTGTGCATGTGAGTGAACACGATAGCTCCTGAACGGGGCATGCGATTGAGCTCAAATTGGGTACATATCTTATAAACCACCATCGCAAGACCGGTATTGATTTTGGTGTGTATAGGACTCATAGTTTTTCTACAGGGCTACGACAAAGATTTCTTTTACAGGATGGCCTATGGCGGAAAATTCTTGAAAGTGCGGTAGCGTTTAAACGGTACATTCGATTGAGCTCAAATTAGGTATATATGTTATAAACCACCGTCGCAAGACCTGTATTGATTTCGGTGTGTATAAGACTTATAGTTTTTTTACAGGGCTACGACAAAGATTTCTTTTACATTATGGCCTATGGGGGAAAATTCTGGAAAGTGCGCTAGCGTTTAAACGGTACATTCGATTGAGCTGAATTTGAGTGTACATGTTATAAACAACCATCGTAAGACCGGTATCGATTTTGACGTGTATAGGACTTATAGTTTTTCTACAGGGCTACGCCAAAAATTCCTTTTACATTATAGCCTATGGGGAGAAATTCTTGAAAGTGCGCTAGCGTTTAAACGATACATTCGATGGAACTTCATTTTGGTATATATATTTAAATTATTCATCGATTAAAATTTATTTAAATGCTTCGTAATGATCTTAATCGTAAGTGTTCGGAAAGTCGAGTGGAGTCACTCCAGATTTTTTAAAGCTTCGAGTCTTTCCATTCTTAAAAATATTTATAGGCTGACTTTCTTGGCATTTTGCTACCTACCCATTGTTTATGTGTCACCACTAGTTACATTCCGAACATGTGAGTGGTTACGATAGCTCCTAAACGGAGCATTCGATTGAACTCCAATTGGGTATACATGTTATAAACCACCGTCACAAGACCGGTATTGATTTGGGTGTGTATAGGACTTAGAGTTTTTCTACAGGGCTACGACCCAGATTTCTTTTACATCATGGCCTATGGGAGAAAATTCTTGAAAGTGCCCTACCGTTTAAACGGGACATTCGATGTAGCTCAAATTGGGTATATAGGTTATAAACCACCATCGGAAGACCGGTATTGATTTTGATGTGTGTAGGACTTAATAGTTTTTCTACAGGGGTACGACCCAGATTTCTTTTATATGATGACCTGTGGAGAGAAATTCTTGAATGTGCGCTTAGCGTTTAAACGGCGCATTCGATTGAGCTTCAGTTTGGTATATATGTTTGAATGATTCATCGATTCAAATTGATTGAAATGCTTGGTCATGATCTTAATTGTAAGTGTTCGGAAAGTCGAGTGGAGTCACTCCAGATTTTTTAAAGCTTCGAGTCTTTCCATTCTTAAAAATATTTATATTCTGACTCTCTTGGTATTTTGCCACCTGCATATTTTTTATGTGTCACACTAGGTTTTTTTTTTCATTCATGTAATTTCTTTTACTATTACTATTTAAAATTCCTGTCACTGAATATAAAAAACAGATATTGTTTGCATTGAATTATCTCTGGAATTTCTCTGGAAGAGTTTGTTAAAACCATTTTTAAGAAAACTCACTTTTACAGCCACTTCAGTTGAATTTATAAGAACAGCTCTTGCAGTCACAACATTTAAATGTTTATAATGTCTGTCTTTCGGCTGTATTTTGATTTTTCTCAGTTTGACTAATTTTCGTTTACTTCTGGCAAGTGTTCACTAATTTTTTAGAAATCTGTTCTCTCAGATCTTCAGAATCTAGTTTGCATTTCGTGCTTAAATGTGCCTTCGCCTCGGATGGTAGGGTGGGGATGGAAGGCTGTATCTTATCCATTACAGTGACTGCTTTGATATGTTATTGTAAGCACATTGCTTCAATTTTCACACAATCACACAGCTGTCTCGTCTGCTTATTCCATTTGCTGTGTCAAACTACGTGGCATTAGGCGATTACGTTGATGTAGGCTTCCAAATTTTGGAATCTATTTTTATGGCTTACCTTAGCCTCACTATGCCAACACTTTTGACAAATTTCGCAGAATTCCTTTGGGGATGGAAGGCTGAAGGCTAGTATCTTATTCCTTACATTGACTGCTTTTATACACGATTGTAAGCACAGTGCTTCAGTCTGTGACGCAATCACGTAGCTCTCTCGTGTGCTTATTAATTACGTTTTACTGTTGTGTCAAACTTCGTGGCACTACCCGATGGCGCAGGTGTAGGCAAATTTTTTTATGGCTTACCTTAGCCTCAGTATTCAACAATGTTTGGCAAATTTCACAGAATTCCTTTTGCAATTTTCTTTGTCATTTCACAATGACTTCGTTCAAGTTATTTTTCAGCAATTTTGTGAATGAAATACTCAAGTTGTTAAATTTTGTGAAAAAAATTTTGCGTGCTTAGATACATATGAACCCGTGCTTGATCTTTGCTATAGAATTTTTACTCTTTAAAACTTTCTTTTTCCTTCACTAGCAATCGTTGTCGTATTGGGTTTTCATATAGCTCCTTCTCATCTTCTATTGACACGACAGCCCCTGGTGGGCCAAAGCCTTCCCGAGAACCTTCTTCTATTCCGACCTTCTCCTGACCAACCTGCTCCAGTATAGATAGCTTTCAAATAGCTATGTCGGAGAATTTCATAGAAGAATCTATAGAAACCGTCGAATCTGGTATTTTGTGGAACGATTTTTACAGCAGGAGCCATCTATTTTCATCTTTTTGGGGTGGATTTCAAGTTAAGTATTTCTGCGTACAACATATCTTGCATTGGATGTATTTCGTATTAGATGCAGAATGCATTCTATCCAACTTCGAAAATGGAATAACTTTCTCTTTTTATGGAAGCTAGGCTTTTAGGTAATAGGCAAATAGGCAAAATCCCTTTTTATGGGATTCTATACCTTCTTTTTATGGAATTTCTAAGAGTATGGAAATTTTAACAGTATATGTCGTCTCTAAGCTTTGACACTATTATATGTGATCCAATATATGTGCGAAAAATGTATCCAGTTTTCAGCCTTGAATTTTCCCAATTTTCTAAAATAATTTTATAACCAAAATTAGGATGCATTTACGGACATTTCGATTTATTTTTTGAGCGACGAATTTGAACGGTTGAATACTTTCAAACTTTACTTTTATGACCACTCTCTGTCATCGTTTCTTTTATTTATGGATGGTTTGTTCTAGAGCTTAGTTAAATTTCCAGTGGTTGTTTTTTTCTCTTGTTGTTGCTGAATATTAGATGGAAGCCGCGTAATAGTCAGCTCTTGAAATGTTCTGACCTAAATGTTCTGAATTTTAAAATGATTTTCATGATTACTCACATTTTGCTGCCATTAGATTTTCCACAACAGCTTTAAATTCTTAGTATTGTATTTGGCTGTTAGATTTTAATGTGGATTGGCTGCACGGCCAGTTCGGGGGTGAAAGACTCTCGTTGTTTTATTTTTACTGATTTTATGTTTCCTCTGTAGTTAATTTCGATATTTTTAGATTCCTTTCTATTGCTACATAGGTTTGCGTACAACTTTTAAGACCTATGTCTCCATAATTATTCTTAGTTCCGATTTTTTTTTTTTTTATAACGTTGTTCCGGTTTTGTGTATACTCTTGCTCGATGGATTAATAGGATATCCATATTACGTAACTTTAGCTGTTTTATATTGTACTATAAATAAATATATATATAGTTAACATGTCAAACTATATATTTTAAAAATTCCCATTTTTTTTAACTGCTGTTTCAGAGGTTTTATAGCACAGTGTTTGCACCGGATAGACTTCTGAGATTCGGATCGGTTTCTACGATCTCTGAATCAATTCGAGTGCAGTTCTACTGAATTTTCCATTATAGCATTGGATACCATTATTTAGGATTAGTTATAGAGGTACTTCTGAATCGCAGTATTCTGGGGACAATACAAGTGTAGTGTACTTGCGTCCCAAATATATTTCAAAGTTGAATGTCTCATTTCTCTGTTTTTCAAAACTTGTTTCAAGATTTTATTTTATTTTATTTTAAATGTATTTACATAATTAAGAAGAATCTGGCAAATAGGTCTGTTTGTTGTCCTGAAAAGTTTTTTGTCGTTTCAGGCCACTTTCAGTTCAGACCCATCGTCATTGTTCGTTACAAATGCACTGGTTCAAGCGTCGCACTTGGCTGAACCTTAGAACTACTTTTATGGATCATCTTCCCCAGGTTTAGTAAAGATTTTTTGGTTCATTTTCCAGATTTCTTTTTATTTTGAACCAAAATATTGGTGTGTATATGGCTCTGTGGGACTCGGGACTATTTTCCACCCGTTGAGTTCGATATTGATAGCCTCGAGTCTTTACATTTCAGATTTATTTTTATGTCCTACATAAACAATATCATTCACTTTTTTAATTAATAATATTCGTTTTTTAAATTGCGCTCTTGGAATATTAAACGACATTGGCTGCAGGTAAATAGAACAATTTTTATGGAACTCATTATTTTCTCGACATTTATATTGTATTTTCTTTCTTATTTCCATGAAAAACACATATCGACCTGTTTCAAGAACTGGATAAATATTCTTCTGCATAAATTATTTATGGACATTTTCTGCATTATGATTTTTGTGCAATACCTTGATAATGCATTGTGAGTTACATTTGAGTTAGCAGGCTTCCCAAAATAATAAATTAGAAAACTGAATTTCGATTTCAATATATTTTAAAGCTTTATAATATTAGCTTTTATAGCCATTTGCCTTTTAGCTGTATCACTCGAGTAGTTTTTGAGTATACCTCCAAATTCGGTCATTTTTTACAACTTGTGCCTCGTTTCCACAGCCAAGTCCGCAGGTGCAGCTTAATATTAAAAATAAAAACATCTTAGACAAGGATGGTAGAGAGGGTTATATAGGCTCAATTTGCAAGCCATGTTTATATGCTGTTGTATTGTTAGGACTTGAGATTGTAAAGCAAGCAAATGGACTTGCGCTCAATTATTGACGAGAGCTGGCCCTTTTTTGATGACAGCTGGCTGTGCCGCACAGCCCTCGAGTCTCAGTGATTTTTTGAACGGTTTTTGTAACGAATCCGTCTATTGTGATATTCTTTGGGTGCCTTTTTTCAAAGTGCCTTTTTTTAATGGGTTCAATTAGACTGTTGTACTTTTGATTCATTTCTCCTATTTAAGTATATTTTTCTTTTCTTATTTTGCAAGTTTTGCCTGATTTTAATGTTTTCTTTTATTAACACACGGCGTGTTGACGGATGCAATATAAAAATAAAATCATTTTCACACTTTGTTTAAAGGTTAGCTGACTTTCAGCTAGGGACGACTTCCATAATCATATGTGTCGTTCCTGTGGTCTTACAGCATTCATTTATAGAATATTCGACTGCATGAGTCATACTTAAGTGGTAGTAAGTGAAGTTGTACGGAGGCATCTCTACCAACCTATTGTCCCTTCGGACTTATTTCGGCAGACAGGCAAGCATGCTGGTGAGAGCGCCGAACGTCTCGGATTCTAAAAAATATCTTCGTCTTGTTGAGCTGCAATTACTGTCAATTTTCCAGATTCATTTTTTAGCCGAAACGGTGAAGTATTTACGGATGTCCCGTTTTATTTTTCCCAGATTCCTTTTTGAGAAATTCGACTACAATTATTCTTTCGATATTTTATGCTCTATCTCGTCGTTTCTCCTTTATATGTATAGAGTTGATGTCGTCTCGCACAGGCTGTTCTAAATTGGTATTTTTAGTTTTTTCTATTTGTTATTGCCATCACTGAATATATTACATGCAAAACGTGAGCTTATTTTCACGATGACTCCTATTTCGCTGCTATTTTTGTCGAGTTTTAGAGAAAAGCTTTGCACTATTACGGCATGCTCGTTTGACTGTATCTGAATATTATAATTTTTTACAATTACTAGGGGCCAAGGCCCCCAGACTCCCTACGCTCGCTTTTCGTATGAGGCATTCGTCCCCTAATAAGGCTTATTCGTAAAAAAGACATAATTTCAACAGACAAAACCCGAAGATTGGATCAGATGGAATGTTACTGAGCTACACATTGCTTGGTTCTTGCATGTTCATTGGTACATAAAAATTTAAACTTCGCACTACAGTAGAACCCCTCCCCTCATAACACGGAAGATATTTTGTTATGGGAATCCGTGTTGTACGGGTCTTGAGCTATACTCCACCTGGAGTGCGGACTCCGCTTATAATCGCCGGAAAAATTATTGGCACTCCTCAGAAACACAATGATATTTAATGTTGCCATTGAAAAGTTATATTAATTAGGAGCGAAAGTGTAATAAATTCAGAACATCTGTTTCAGCTGTATTTTTAATAATGTAAAACCTATTGGACACCTTGCGAATTTGCCACCCATGGCGATTTTTCATTATTGGGCGACTTGCGTACATGTAAAGTTAATAAAAGCTACGGAACAGATAGGATAGCTTGCCACCCATGG
Source organism: Cheiracanthium punctorium (assembly GCA_038373885.1). Classification (NCBI taxonomy): domain Eukaryota; kingdom Metazoa; phylum Arthropoda; class Arachnida; order Araneae; family Cheiracanthiidae; genus Cheiracanthium; species Cheiracanthium punctorium. The sequence goes on from JAWZYV010002972.1 coordinate 9,865, forward strand.
CGACTTTTCATTATTTGACGATTGACACATGCTCTCAACCAATAATTACTGTTCATTTAAGGTTACCGGAAAACCGTTATCCATATTTTCATTTACATAATCGTTTGCAGATTGGCGTACTTAGCACCACGAATTATACCATCTCGTAGCTCTAGCCAATATCCAAAGTGTACTATAACTGCTATAATGGCATAGTTAACGCCGCCCAATATTTCTACTGGTAGCCAATAATCCAGCTGGACCGAACCGGCTTTAAAATAATCTGCATTTTAATTATTTTTCATTTTCAAGATATTAGTTATTCTGTTTTGGAAGAACGAATCATCGCTCATACTACACTCCTGTTGTCTAAGCAAACTTACTATTTTAAAATTGTCAACTTTGTGTAACACATTTTGAGTTACTTATTTCATATAGTTTTTATTTGGGCGTAAAATGGGCGTCATTCTAACTCATGTCTGTAAATTTCACGCGATTCTAGATACTTGGAAACGCTTTGTTGCAAAGGAATGAATGATTTTATGCCAAATCTGGCAACCATTCTGTTTATTTTTTCAGTTTTTTATTAATATCTTCTAAAATAATTCGATTTTCAAAATTCAAGTCAGCTTAGCAGGTTCCTCGGAATTTTTCGAATCTGTGGGCACCTTAGTCGAAACTCAAATCTCAGTTTAGAAGGAGATAAGTCAGTAAGCTCTTACAGCGCCAGCGGCAGCGGCCTTTACTTTTTTTTTAGAATAGAGAGACACCAAGTTTGATAACTTTTTTTCAAATTTTTGGAAAGTTTCCACGAGTCTTTCCAAATGGGTTTGCTGAAATGGGCTGTTCCATTGGATGAACACGGAAATCACATGAGATGCCTAATATTAAAAACAATAAAAAATTGCTTTAAAAATAAAGACCACGAACCTTATCCAAGGATAGAAGGGATATTTTATTTTGTTTCGGTTGCATTAGTTCGCACTCGAAAGAATAGGGCTTGAAACTGTGAGGCGAGTTAACATGTCTATTTTCTTCTCCTCGTTATTTTATTGTCGTTTCAAGCTGTTTAACACACCTTAATGGTACTCGCATGTTGAATTTTTCTTTTTTAAGTCTAAAAACTAAATTCAGGGTCCATCTTTCCGATGCTTAGCTGAGATTTTGAGAGAATTTTTCCCGTTTATTTGTAAGCCATAATCCAGGTGCAGCTCTAGCATTCAACTGTGCTTGCGAGAAAAGAGGGACAATTGGTGAAACGGTGAAAAAGACAACTCAACGTCCCTTTTGTCATTTTATTGCGCATTCGTAGCATTTGGGATTTTGTGGATACTTCACAAACGGCTCCAATTTTAACAAGAGCTACTTTTAGGGCCCATATTGCATTACTTTAACTTTGCATTACTTTAACTTAATTTAAACAATGAATCATGGGTTCTTTTTTGTCTCGCATGCATTAAAATAATTATTATTGGGTTCTCTTTTGTCTCGCTTTAATAAAGCCGAAAAACTGATTTTAGAGTCCATCTTTCCGATGTTTCGCAGAGATTTTGGGAGAATATTCCCCTTTTTCCTTAAACCCTAAAGTAGGTAATCCAGGTGTAACTCTTGCATTCAACTGTGCTTGCCAGAAAATAGGCACAGTTGGTGAAACAGTAAAAAAGCGTCCTTTTCTCATTTTATTGCGCATTCGTAGCATTTGGGATTTTGCGGATACTTCCTACATAAACTCCTCCCATTTTCCCTTCAGCTACTTCAGCTACATATTGCATCTCTTAAACAGCTATGTTTAAACTGTGTGTTTAAATCATTCTTATTGGGTTCTTTATTGTCTCAGTATAACTGGGTGACACGTAGCTGTAAGAGCAAGACGTGAGTGGGTGACCAAGCCAAAAGACTCCGCTGATTTTATGTCCTTCCTGAGTATTTCGCATTCGGTTAATACGTTGACGTAAACCTCAAACGTCTTATAGTCCAATAATTACTTTAAGGGTCCGTCTTGCACGGGTCGAACAGCCATTTTAAACGAATTTTTAAAAATTCCTTTCTTCCTTCTAACTAGGAATTGATTGGGGTCACTTTGGACTGTTTGCCGCAGGGGTGAAACCTCACTTCGTTTTATTCATAACTAGTGCAATGAACATAAGAAGTTTGGTTTTGGAGGGGTCCACTCCGGTGTAACACATCTAAAGTCTTTTATTCATATGCTCATTGAATATTCACTTTAAGAGCATAAAGTACTATCTACAAGTATTATTCAAAATGAGTTTTGCAATTATTCATTTGTTCTTTCAACATGCTACACATAGTTCTTCTAAATTTAGATCTACTTAACATTGTGGTTTAACGTGACGCCCTCCTGTAACGCCCTAGCTACGCCCATCGTTCAAAACATGCTAACGCAGTTCTTTTCAAAATGAACAATAAACATAGAGTACCGACATCTGTGTTTATTATCGCTTAATTAGAACACTTAAATTTGCAGTATTCTCAATAACTAAGCAGTGGATGTAAAATTTTCTAAAAACTTCCGTTGAAGGTGGGCGTAGAATCTATCATAAGTTGACTCCTCCGCTGCATAACAGTACTGAAAAGGGAGAAAATCCTTGATAAGTAAAAAGATTGTAAATGAAACTGTCATTTAAGATAAGAAATGCTGAAAACACTCCAAAATTGGATGAACATCGACATCCTATGCAAACGTCCATTTGTTTATTGTCCATTCAACAAACAGTTATTCTAAATTTGCCTTCAATCGTGGTCTAAGGGGACGCTCTGGCTACAACCATGCCAATACAGTTTTTTTGTTTTTCAAAATGAAAGTAAACGCAGGGCAGCAACATCTGCCTTTACTTTTTTCCAATTTCTTTCTTTATCTTCTCCTTTGTGTGTTTTGTATATCGCTCTTGCTGTCCTAATTTTAAATGTTCCGTTTATGTGTGTACTAGCTGCTACCCGCGACTTCGTCCGCGTCGGCTTTAGAGTTAGGTCCCAAAAGAAATGAAGCATGTGTGAATAACACATGTGTTTGCGACACAAGAATCTGCATTTAAATATTATTTGATTTTTACTTATTTTATATGAAGTATAATGCGTGGTAGTATACTTCATTTAAAATAAGAGAGTAAGCAGAGTTACTAAATTTAGATTTTTTTCAGGCATTTGGCGAATACATTTACGACAGTATTTGCTAACTGTTTTTGTTGTTCTTTTGAAAGAAATATTTATGCTGTAGCATGAATTTTAGCCTACGCTAATCAGGAATAGTGCAGCTTTTTCTTAGCGAAAAAGTTTTAGAATCGGTTCTATAGTTACAGAGATACCCTTAGAGCGCAATGTATTAGAATTATTTTGAGTGTTCCTGTAAAGGAACTATTTGCACTACATGTATGAATTTTAGCCTATAATACTCAAGAATAGTGTAGCTTACTAACAATGAAAAAAGTTTTGGAATCGGTTCAGTACTTACAGAGATACACATAGAGTGTAATGTAATTCTTATGAGTATCCCTGTAAAAGAACTATTTGTGATATATGCATAAAAGGTAGCCTATAACACTCAGGGTCCCACCAGTGTCTAAGACGTTCTACTCTCAAAACTGGAAGGTACAGGGGGTACCTGTACCTTCAGGTCACCCTGTACCTACAGGTCAGGAAGGTACCCCCTGTACCTTCAGGTTCAACCCCTGGTCGAGCCTGTCGACCTAGCCGCTCGCAGATTTTCGCGGTTTTCTCCAAAACCTCGCGTAAATACGGGCTAGGATCCCTTAGAAAGTTCCCCACAGAGGAATAACCTATATAGGCCTAGGACCCTAGTGCAGTCAATCGGTCTTAATCCACAAACAAACAAAGAATAATACTCAGGAATAGTGTAACTAAGTTTTAAATTCGGTTTAGTAGCTATAATTCCATAGAGCGCATTACATTAGAATTATTTTGAATGTTTTTGTAAAAGAATTATTTATGCTATATGCTTGAAAGGTTGCCTGTATGTTAATCCAGGGCATAAGCTATCTTCATTACGAATTTTTCCAAATCCGTTCAGCAATTTGTGTGTGATTCAGTCAAAAACATCTAAACACACAAACGTACACATTTTTTAATGACTATGTCAGTTTATCTCTCAATACCCTTATTGAAAAATGTGTCCCAAAAATGCGACATAATAAAGCGACATAATTTTACATCTATTTAAATACTATTAGTTCACAACAGCTTTAATATCGAGATTAAAGCAATCCTTAGTCTCGATATTGTTACACTATTTCGTTAGCTGTAGAATATGCTCCACATGTATTTTTTTACATATATTCAAATATTATTAGTTCACAACAGCTTTCATCTATTGTTACAATATTTCGTAAGCTGTAGAATATGCATCACATGTATTTTTCTATAAATAGGTTACACTCATAAAAATTTCAACATCGGGTGACCAGGCGAAATACGCGAAAGAGGAGCGATAAAATGCCAAGTTAATTAATATAGTTTTAATATGGCAATAATAAAACTAAAAAATTAGGGGGGTTCAGGGGGATCTCCCCCTGACGAGGCTCGAATAGCCTAGTTTTTATATTATTGGTAGGATTTGGAAATTTATGAAGTTTAAGAAACACATTTGGACTTTTCTTTCTAATGCTTTTTAATTTGGCGTAAAATCACATAATTTCCATACCATTTCATGTTTTTCAAATGCATGTTTATCTGAAAATAGAATTTCAGCTTTATTTCAAAAGCATAAATCATTTTGTGCGGGCGATAAAACGATTTTTAATTAATAATTAGAAAAGTATTTAAAATTTCAACA
>JAWZYV010002973.1:0-38416 GCA_038373885.1 Cheiracanthium punctorium
TGACTTTTCCATGCTAACTTCGAGGAAACGTTCCGTTCAGTAGATATCCGAATAGTGCAAAAGTGTTGAGTTTACCGATGCAGTCCAGTGAATGTTTCACTTTATGTGTTTGACTCGAATCTTTTTTACGACTTCAAAAGCTCTTTCGCATTTTCCTCTCGTCAGTCTGCAAACATAGAATCCTGCAGTTGAAAATGCGGAATTATCTTTCTGTGAGCTTCACTGAATTCGTAGTTGCAGAATATTTTAATCAAACTTTGTGTGTGCGTGTTTGGGCCATATTTTAATGAAGTCTTTAAACATGTTCAAACAGTGTTTATTTTATTGGGCTTCATAGCTTTCTTTATCGGCCCACATACATACAGGTGAAAGTAATAAAAGCACGCTTTTATTACTTTCACCTGTACGTATATGCGGTGGTCTGTTTTTGATACAACTCAGTATTTAACCCTTCTTTATGCACATGACTGACAAATAGAAATTTTGTTGCAATCGGTGCTTTTGAAACCAAGACCGACAAACAAACAAATCTAAATAATAAACATTTTCTGCTTTATCAGAAAGTGCTTTGAATATTTTTAATATCGAAAGTGATAAAAGAGAGTTTTGTAAGCTTTTCCCATTTCTATTTATCCTTTTATGATTAAACATTTTAGTGACAAAGCATTCTTTGAATGGGTATTGAGAAAAAATTGAAGAGCTCTCTCCCTAATGGATTTTAAACATTTTGCTTTCAGAGATATGTGCTTGATTCATCAAATAAGCATGTTGATTCTTGTATCGCATGATTCTTTTCTCTTTTTAGGACTATAAATCATTTGATTCGCACAAGAGAGTACAACTATCAAATAGAGCTGAAGCAAACCGCATGTATTCGGTACTAAGATACGGATAATCACTCAGACTCGAAGTAACGAATTGCTACTTTTCGGTTGATATCGTTACTCGTTACTCTATCCGAAGCTGTTTCGGATCGCGTAGCTTCGAACTTCGAATACAGACTGCCAGGCGAGGCGAACTAGGGGGGAAACGGGCTTCTGTTATTTGTTACTGGATATCGGAGCTCGGTTTCAAGGGGGAAAATGACTTTTAAGTGTGCATTTCGGATCGACCAGGTTCGATTTTCGAATACAAGACTGTCGGAGGGAGAAAATGAATTTCGGTATTTGAGTTATAGTATGTTCCGTTCCGTTACTAGATACCGGAAGTATTATGAATTCGCGCTGTTTGTAGGGAAAAATCAGTTTCGGTATTTGAGTAGTAGTATGTTCTGGTTGCAATTCGTTTGTGCCGAGCCGAATGACATCGTTTTGATGAGGTTTGGAAGAATTCGTATGTTTCGTTACAGTTATGGAGATGGATATACTATCTGCTGCTCTATTTATATGGGTCGTACAATGGGGGGATAGGATCAGGTGTATAGTATGTTCTTATGCGCAGTTGAACTTTTTTTTGCGGGGGGGGAGGGGGTGTTCTTATAATTGTAGAGGAGCAATACATATAAGAGAAGCATGTTAGTAAGGGGTGCTAATTTCGGGCTTTCTAACATTTTAGTACTAAATAGTGGTGCAATCAGAATTCTTTCTTTCAGGGTGGTTCCGAAGCAGGATTGCGAACTTAACTTTTTCTTTTTTTTTTAGCTAGAATCGAAATATGAGTAATAAATAACAAATTATTTAAATACACCTTTTAAAAAAATATATTTTTATAAAGTAAACGAATTCACACATTTTTATTATTTGAAATATTATTTGGAACTAAAAAAAATATTTAGCATGGAAACCTAAACACATTTTTTAAGTAATTGTTTAAAAAATATATAAAAAATTGGGAGCTACCCGGGATTTCTATGCCCACTCCTGCGTAAGCCACTGGTATTAAAATAATTCAATAAAGTTCAGTATGTTTCTAAAATGTCGGCGTTTAGGGGGCCATCTGCCCTATTTTATGGTACATTTTATTCCATGTAACTCATGGAGTACGCATAGTCCGGTGCAACCATTCTTTCTGTATGAAAGGAGTGATAATTTTTGTTTAAAGAATGCTCTCATATATGCACCCACAGAAGGGGCTAACCCCTTTCATCCCAAAAGTGCAGAAATAGAACTGGAAATATCTTAAAAATAGATAATTCTCACTGAATTAAACAATTTTAATTTAAAATATGGTAATTTTTAATTTACTTCGAAAAATCGTCCAGCAAAAGATGTTTTTGATATGAAATAAGAACTCACAAATAATAAAGATATTATGCTTGTAGAGACGCAAAGTAGTTGATATCATACTGAGATCCCCTGCCCTGTGAATTTAATATATGTGGCCCAATCTCTGGATCTCAGTATTCGAGAACCCGCTCCCAGAAAAAACACGAGTCACAAGCTTTCCTTTACACTTTTTATGATAAGAATGAACAGGTTAAACCAGCGTTCAGAATTTAAAAAAGGGGGGGTTGAGAAAAAAAAAGAATGGCATATGTTTTTGGAAGATTTCTATGTGCACTCAGTAATTCGGATAATTTAGCATTGTATAAAACCATAAATGTGTATAAAAACAATCTGTAAATCAGAGAAAATAAGCTCTAAATACAACTTTGTACAACTTCGCTAAAAAAAATTCTTTTTGGTTAGGTTTTGTTATGGGTTTATGTATGGGCAGCATATACCCATAACAACACTGTCCCGGATGTGTTGTTATGGGGCACATATAACACCCTATTACCGATTCTATTAGTAGTAACGAAAGTAACGAGTAACGAATAGCGAACATCTAAGTAACAAATACATACGGATACTCATTTTGTCGTTACTTTTACAGCACTACTATCAAACGCGCTTGCTTTCCCTACAAACTTGAAAATTTCCTCATGCATTATGAAAGGGGAAATTTTTCTCCTTTCGGTATCTTTTCAGTCTTGTCAAACAAATAAGTGATTTTAGCAACTTTGTAATCTTCATGTATGAGTTGAGATTCTCGATGAAAGACTTTCATTATAAAGAGTAGCGGTCGAGTTCTATTAGTCGATAGAAAGGGTCTCTCAAGATGACCGGGCGTTTTAACTTATTATTAAATATTACTATTATTTTAAAAGTACGAATGTATTTATTTTAATATTAAGTACAGTGTTTCCGAGAATTGTTGGATACTACAATATCAAATTTAAAAAAATGAAATATATGTGCAAGCCCCCCGGGTATTGGAATGATGGCTGACTTACAAAACTGCTAGATTTTCGTTTCCTATAATTTTGTACCAAAAATTCTGGTAGATGGACTTTGGCAAGAGCTAGTAAGGGGAAGGACAGAACTGTTGTTGAGCAAGAAAACTTGGAATAATTCGTTATTATGCTTATCATGAATTAAGTAGAAAAGGGAACAATATTGTTTGGAATGTTATTTGCTCTGTGGTATCCCATAGATTCTTTAACGAGTGATGTTGAGTGGTGCGCAAATGTATACTACACGAATTAACCATTTCAGATAAGCCGTGCGAATAGAGTAGATAAAACGGTAAGTTTTATTATTAAGTTGTTATTGAAAATATATGTGTAGTATACCAAAGTGCTAGTGAAGCGTTTGTAAACAGTTTAAGATGGGAGCTTTTTAAAGAATCATTTAAATTCTTGTGAGGTTGAGCTTCGAAAACACACTATCAGTGCTGCCATAGCCAATAGTGCTACTGTTAAACGACAAAATACAGTTTCGTGTTAAAATATTAATTAAATTTAATAAATTTTTGAGAGCATTTTTTATTATTATGTTATGCTCATGTTATTCTAGAAAAAAAAAACAGTCAATGGAATATTTTTCAATACACTATGATTAGCGTATACGGCTTCAACTGGTATGTTACAGATGTGCAACAACATGATAAAAAGGGCTAAAATATTTTTCAAACTAGAGTATCGTTCAACGAATATTATTTAATACATTATATCTGTTTGCTAACTGAGTTTCCTGCCCAAAACATAAGCTGTAACACATAAAAAAAAAAGCTGAGTGCATATGTTTGCTCTACGGGTATATTTGCCCTACGGATGAATGGTTGGCAACACCTAACCCAGAAAGATATTCCTCGTGTTTGTATTTTTTCCCAATATGGCATCGACTTAATTGTCGCATTCTAAAAATCATAAACTGGAAGTAACTCGTTGTTTCAGATATTTCCCCCAGAAGGAGCCAGTAAGATGCAATTATGAAGCGTTTCACGATAGAAGTTTATATACTTCTTAAAAACAAGATGCAGTCTAAATGAGATGAATCCATCGCGATGAGGTATTTCTTAAAAACCTCTTAAAATGGTGTTTTATTTACATCAAGTATGTAAATACAGAGGAACCCGCTGAATGGAATATCTGTTAAAGAAACATCACGCTTATTGTTATAAATTTTCGAAGTACCAAACCGTAATAATTAATCAGTGTTACCCTGGATAATGGAATATCCACTTATTAGAATAAATTTAAGTGCCCAATTGCCTGTTCTATTAAGCAGATTCGACTGTTTAGGGAATCTTTTTTCATTCGAATTTTGTTCTAACGTTTTAATTTTCTTTGTTCTAATTTGGTACTTAAAAAATTTTTTTGTAATTTATCGCAGTGTCAATGATCAATTTTTAAGGAATAAAAGCCCTTGTCAGTGTTTTGGAGATGCCTTGTATACTGAAGACAGAGTTTGACGAAGAAAAATTATTTTTCTTTAATTTTAGAAATTGCAAAAATGTTCATACTTAACATAATACAATTTCAAACAATTTTACTTTACACAGTATTAAATTACCCAATCCCTTTTCCTCTTTTGAATACAGAATGTCCTAATACATTAATATTCCTTAGTAGATTACACATTTTCTTTAAATCAATTTTCTAATCACGAACCATGCACTTTTTTATTTTACTCTGGAAAATAATGTAAACATTGTGACAAATGGATTCTTGAGTTCATTATGTCTAATACAAGGAGGTGTCATGCGCTCAATTTCATGAATAAGGAAACGTTTACTTAAAAGAAAAGTGTTGATCGCTTTTTTTTTATTTCCATTTTTTGCCGTATTCATTTTATGCATGTTTACCTCCCCCCACTTTCCACGAACTACGCATAATTAATTTCTTCAGACTCTAAAATTATTCTCCGCACACAACTGATTGTGAATCAATTTTAAGTGGCTTGTCAAAATGATAAATCGCCAAATATTTCACCCGAACGAAAATAGGAATGCAAAAAGATATCCTGAAAAATTAGTTTTTATTGAAAATGTGTACTGATTTATCAAACTAAGGAATTTGTGTGCTTGAACACGTTTATCTCAGAAACTGCCTGCCAGTCCAAATTTGGAAAATTCTTCTTGCATTAGATAACCCGTTTATTGAGAAATATTACTGGCTGTATATCATACTACTATACATAGGATACAGTGCGATTCCAAATTTACGTTCCTGTTAATATCTGTTATACCTCAGGTTGCAGAAAATATTTCCACTTATAAATTTTGTTTATGTTAAGAATAGGTTTAAGATAGGGATTTTTTTTCAAAAGGGTCTGTATAGGGAGTGTTCTACAGGAGCTAGTTGGCTGCAGGTGTAAGCAGACACAGTCCTCCGAATTCGTTCGCTTGGCGACAGATTGCAAAACTAGTCACAGAATAACTTTTTACTTCCTTTCTACAAACGCTAATGTACTTCAGTAACGTTACCTTCGTTAAGTGGATATTTACAACGATTTTTTTTTTCATTCGTAAGTAATTTTTTCTGCTTCATTATTTTTCTAATACTCATCTTAATAAATGAAATTTAACTTACGTAGTGTTACTTCAGACTTCCGTTCAGCATGAACTTACACGCATAACAAGCTCCGGAGTCCTGGGTATTTATAGCCAAATGTCTCTGCTTTAAGGGTGCAGTTCAGTTTTGTTGGAAAACTTGAACGAAAAATTAATAAAAATCAATAAATAAAATGAGTCCACTGGTCCCGTTATCATGTATGTATTAAAATGGAAAATTTGCAACATACTTTTAATCCCTAACTTCAGGATACTAAACGGTAAAAAGCATTTTTTTTAAACTCAACAAAATTTGGTTTTGGCGCAATTTCAACCGAAAAATTTTGTTAGTATTTAAACAAATGTTTCTTAAATTAACAAAATAGTTCGTCGAATTAACAAAAAATTTGTTGATTCAACAAAGCATATTTATCTGAAATAGAGCCAAAAATAATTTTGCTGAATCAACGAAATATATATATATATATATTTTTAGTGTACATAAACGAGCATGCACAAGCCGGAATTCTCCAGCTGTACCTAGAGGTTTATTCATTTAGATTAGAGGTCGGTGTACCCATAAAGTAAATTACTTTGAAAAGCGCCAAAACGAGCGATCACGTCAAGGTAGGATGTTGGCGAAATCAGTCTGAAGTCAAAAATGGAGACTTGCATTGACTTCTTTTTCTAGGGGCTCTAACCTGAGTTAGCACAGTGTGTGTCAGATCTTTTATGCAAGGAGTCACCAATTGAAGTTACATTTTCATCCACCTTTGATGTAGCTACACCTCTGCTCCTAAAACCCATGTGTAAACTTTGTACTCTTGGAGTGTATTGCTTGAATTGTTATTATTATACTTTCGCATTTTTTATGTCAATAAAGTGCTATTACATTTTAATACCGAAGGCTTAATGCTAAACGCTGTGGGGAAATCTGTATTTGCACACAGGTAATTTTCATTAAGAAAAAAAGTAATTTTCATTATATCACAACTCCCCCGCCCCATTCTCCAACGAGACAAACGCACTTATAAGCGACCGACATGCAGTGAGCTAAGATATAGAGGGTGTATCACAATTCTATCCCCGGGTTGGACGGATTTTTAAAAACATATTAGCAATAGAGCAAGAAAGTGGCCACGGAAGAAGGCGACTGGCGTCGTCAGAACCTCGGCCAATCGAACGACGAGGAAGCTCATTATTTGTGAAACAAAACTTGTACCGTTTCTTTCTCCAGTAAAGTCAACTTTGTTGCTGTATCGGTAATATATTCTTTTTTATAAACCTTCCAAACCGGGAAGGGAATTGTGACATACCTTGTACTTTCGAAGGAAATGGAACACATTTCTGCAAAATTCTGTACAAATTTATTAAAAATTATTCTTTATCGTTTTGTTCTTCACGAATATTATAGGGGAAATGATAGGTGAGGATCCTTTATTTGAAATTCAATCATTTCCTCAACTAAATTTGTTTCCCTGAGAAAATATGGAAACTACTTCTTTTCTTTCCCAGCGTTTCCCTTCTTCTTGAATAGGAATCTCCAAGGAAACTGTTTTGTTGCCAATGAATTAAAACCTTATTCGCAAATTAAAGAAAAAAAAGTATTTAAATAAACCCGTGGTCTCACGCACCCCATCTACTCTCAACAAACCGCATTTGCAATTTGACTAATTTTTTGAGGTCGAAGTGAATACGAGCGAAATAAAAATTGCATTTAAACTGGGAAAGGTATACAAAAAAATATCCTTTAGCGTTTACTACAGAGTCTGAAAAGCATTTGCTCTAAACTGACGTCTCGACAAAGAACGCGGAAGGATAGGTTGAAATGTTTGTTTAATTCTAAGCATGATGCAAATTTTGATATATCTTTCTTTTTTTTTAACTGATGTATTCGATTCCTCCTATTTTAATTTTCGCAAATTTTAGTTCAATTCTGTTTCAATTTTTTTAGTCCAGTTAGTTTCAGTTTAGTTTCCATATATTTTAGTTCGCAATTTCCATATATTTTAGTTGCGCAAATTTTTGAATCGTCTATTAAATTGGTTAGGTTTCAAGATATCTAATCTGCTCTAATGGGTACATTAAAATGTGAAATATTGAACTACAAAAGCAAAAATACTTAATTATGAATGTATATAGTAAAACACTTTCTTTGAAATAAATAATTATGTGTTTACTATAAGACATCGTTTTTATTGGACTATAAAGTGTCAAAATTTCAAATACTGAAACATTACTTCACATAATCCTCGTACTTTCTTTTTTACAAAATAAAAGTTGACTATCGCGAGTCAAGCAAAGAATCGAAAAATCTTTTGAAACATAGTTTTCTTTTGTTGGACGCAGAATTGGAAATGAAGTTCAAGATATTATGTATTTCCCATTAATATTTATTTATACTTCGTTTTATTTCCTCTTAAAACTTCATTAAAAAGCATTCTACTTTTTAAAGTAAAATAGTAAAAGGCGAGATTTCCTTTCCGCTTCGACGCTCACGTTTCTATGCATTCAAATTGCCATTTTTCCTCTCCAAGATTTCATGTGATTCTATCGATATTGCTGGTGACGTGTGAAAAAGTGATCTTATTTTTCCTTTAAAAAAATTTGTAGTGATAGGCTCGTTTCCTCACATTTTTTTAAGGGGTGGAGAGAGAATGGTAGATTGGACACTTCTTGTTAGTTCACGTATATGTGGATGACATTGATTCTTTTTTTAGTATTGAAACCAAGCTGAAAAATAATGTTTGTGGTTTTAGAATTTTGTATGCTTGTCCTTGTTGCTTATTTTTCCTAATGCCCTCTGGCAACCACAGTGCGGTGCCAGATCCTCCCTGTAGAACGGAGGAGGGCGGAAGGGGACTGTTTCCATTTTAATGATCCCCAGTTCCATTTTAATGAGCCCCACGTTTCAGCGCTGTATACAAATTTAGAAAGAAAATAATTTTTCAGACTAAAATTGGAACCTTCTTAAAATGAACGAGATGATTTTTTTTAACGTAGTCATTTTCTCCTTCTTTATTTCGAACATTTGTGCAATGGATAGTTCCCAATCATATCTATTAAATAAAGAATCAAAGCCTGTTATCATGTTTATGGGACACCATGGTACTTTCATTCTACTTTAAATTTATACTCTAATGCACTGTAACAGAAAATATTAGAATATTTAATAATAAAATACTGAGTGATTTATCGTCTACATGTGGCCTAGGGAAAAAAAACCGTTTTCTTGGCTTCCTCGCAGTCAAATAATTGGAAATGTTTTCGTCCAGGGGTGGTACAAAAATTTTAAAATGTTACTTTCTGAAAATAAACGAGAATATTTTTTCTTCCCGGATTTTATTTCCTATTTGTTTTGAGCGTTTTTTTTTTTTTTTTCAATTTACATCGGTCACTTATCTCTAATACATAGAGAATTAAAGCGTGTGAGCACTTTTTTGCGTGATCATACCGTGACTGCTCGTCCAATTACTTCTGCATTGAGTATTTATTACCCACCAGTTTTTCAATGTACTAAAAAAAAAAATCCGTTTTGGATTATAAACACTATTTTAACTCAACTATAACTACTTTGTCAACATTGTTCTCTTGCAATGCAACATCCCTCAGTTACTTTTCATTAAGAAAACGCAGTGTCATGCTTTCGGTTAATAGTTTATCGAAACATTCTCTTACGTTCGGTTCAGGATCGATCCATGCACTTTTTAAGCGAAACCGATTTTATTTTAGTGAAGGATAATCGATTTCTGCTTTCCCCCCCTCCCTGTTATCAGGCTTTGATTAAAAAGCATTCAAAAGCCATAAAGTTGAGTGGCATCCTCGTGTCGATAAAATCCGATGTATTCACCTTTTATGTGGATGAACTTTTGAATTCGTGAGACGTCCTCTGGCGAATTAGACGCGAGCAATAAAGAATGGCCCATCCATATTCAGAGCAAATATTTCTCGGCTTCATTGCTACAGGAGGCCATTCCTGGATGCCCCTGTTTGGATCATTAATGGGATTTGTATACTTAAGAGAATGATTAATCCATTCAAATAAGTTTCAGCAGTTCTAAACAATACAATTATGTATATAAAATGTGAGATTGAATGTTGTTGTTGTTTTCTACTTCTAGCCTTTTGAGAATTTTAATCCCCGGCGACCGGGGAACGGTGCCAGATCCTCCATCGGACTATTCTATGTATAGGACGGTGGTGGACGGAAGGGGGCGGCTTCCATTTTAATGAGCCCACGCGGGAGGAAGTCCGACTTCGTTCGGGCCCCTAATTTTGGATGAGGGACCAACCACTTGAAATCGGCACCCAGAGGTAGCGTTTGAGCATGGAGGACATTTAGCCCCGACGGAATTGACGCGTACCACCTCCTATTAGCGGACACGGTCCCGCAGCAGTCCAGGGGAAAGAGGAGTTTACCCTCCCAAGCACAGGCCAAGCCGGGTGCCGCTTCATTTTCTGTGCTCTTGCGGGAACGGTGTTTAGTGACTAGGCCACTGCCGGACAAGACTGAATGATACAGAACTCACTTTAGTGAAGCACCCCGATCATTGCACTGTTACAGGCATGGCAAACGGGCCCATTGTCCAGGGCCTACCTACTTTAGGGCCCCCCAAAATTTTATGTGTTGCGCTTTTAAAATTTTACGGTAAAATTACAAAAGGAGAAAAAAAATCTCAAAACTTATATTAGTTTTGGTTTATAGAGCATTGAAAATAACTGAAATTATAGTGTCTCAGCAGTAAGTGGTAACGAGCTGTAATTCTGTATCTCTGTTAGAAATAAGTGGGCAATGGAAAGAAAATTTGTTCAAAATAAGCTGGGAAAAACCGCTGCTTTAAAGACAAATTTCCACTCATTAATTTTCAGAAAATAATACTTTGAAATTTGTATACCGCCCCGTAGAGCTAGTATAGATCGCCTATTCCTAGATAGTAAAATTTGTAACGAATACTCAGGTGGTGTACGAAACCTGACATTATTTTCGAAAAAAGTGTCAGAGGTACGAAGATAATTATATGCTGACTTAAACCACTTTTTAATGGCTCTCGAAGGAAAAAAAATTTACGTACGATGATTACATTTTAGGGATCGTACAGAATTTGCAAATGCTAATATATTTTTTCCATTCTGTCAATAAGCCTTTATATTCAAATTTAAATATAGCCCTCGATTACATTTGTTTAGAGATGTCTCTGATATGTTTCATGATGAAAGGCTAAAATTTTGACCATCACCTCATTAGTGTATCGAACGCATTCTACTAATTGAGAATTTCTTTTTTTTTGTACTAGAGTCGTATACAAATTTCAAAAGTGTAGAGTTTTGAAAATTTAAGAGAGAATGTTCTTCCTAACGTTGACTTTTTTTTCTACATTATTTTGAACATATTTTTCAATTTACATGGGCACTTACTACTTATTGGCCTCTAATGGATAAAGAATGAAAGTCCAGTACCACATTTTTGGGACACCCTGTATAGTTTAAAGTTTCATTTCAAGTGCCATGACAAAATTGGAAAGCTCAATTGTTAAATGATGTTTGTTTAAAGTGAAAATGTTGGATTGAACGTTAAATATTTCTTATGATCGCTTTTTTCTTTTTTAATGTTACATTTCGTATGAAGAAGTTGTGCAATTTATGGTTTGATATCAAACAATCCACCCTTTTTTTGTTGCTTAATTCTCGCACATTCTGTTTCATTTAATTTATAACATGTTTCTAACTTAAATAGTTAAAAAATGCTACAATTACGATTATGATTAAATTTGTCTGTCAAGCTTTTTTTGCTTTGATAAATTCTGAAAAGCTAAATTAAGTTGCATTTTAGTGCATTGCAGTGTAGAAAAAAAAAAGACATTTACGGAGGGAAAAAAATGGTAACGCAAAATCTAAGTTCTTATGCTTTACTCAAAATACAGAACGTCTGTATTTAAATAAAACTCTTCTTACAAATGCATTTGAGAAGTTTTTCTTTGCAATTATTTATATTTTTTATATTCAGTGGTCAAGAAAAAGTTTTTCTGCTTTTTCGCCATTTTTTTTTTAATTTTTTTAATCTTGAGAGGAATTCTCTAGTTTTTACGATCCACACCTTAATATTTTTTTCATGTTTAATTAGGTTAATGCACATATTTTTAAAATTACAAAACATTAGTCACAGGTTAATCAACAAATTAGAGGTGTCATTAGTGGAGTATTTTTTATAGAAGGAATACGAAAGAAAAGGTTGAGCAATTTTGAAGTCTGATTGGGTACTTGTTATATGTAATGAAAGATTTATATTTTATTTAAGTTTGTAATTTACTATATACTAGCTGGGGCAGCGGTTTTATCCATGATCCCGTGTGGATTTTAATCTTAAGAACGCGTTATCGACGTGTACTGTCTCAGACTTGCACGACAATTTGTGTACTCAAAAGAAGACTCTCCATGACGTATTTTTGCTGCCCCTCTATTGGGATGTATATTTAGAAACTTTTGATTATCTTTTAGTCATATTATACTTGAAATTTACTAAATAGGATTACATAAATTATGATCCTATTTAATTACAGTATACCTCATTAAAAATGATATGAGATTTTATCATTCCGGTACGTAATTTAAAGTTAAAATATAAAATCCAAAAAGCTTGTTTTTCATCCAAACACCATAACAAGAGACGTTCCCTGAATACGGCATTCTTTTAACTTACGTTATTACAACATAAAACTTTAAATCAAAATCCTAGTGCCTTGAATAGAATTTGTATTTATTTTTTCGAATCAAGACTTTCTATCACAAAAATGGCATCATTTTAAGATAAAAATTGGTTTTATTGTGTTTCACCCGGAGAATTATCTACATCGTAAAATTATTTATTTCTGAAAGATTCAGAAACTAAGTCTCATTTCTTCACAAATTGTCTCTTTTTATTTACCGTTTCTCAGAAATCACGAAACTTTTAAAGCTCGAATGGCATCGTTTCAAACACCATATATGAGCATTTTTTGAAATGGGATCATCGATTGTCTTTTTTTATGAGCGAATATATATATGTATAAATCGTCACATTTTTTGCAGGATTGCGAAAAACAAATTATGCTAACGTTTATGCTTTACAGGTAGATAGACGTTATGTCAAATTTCTTTTATTTTCTTTTTGCGAATCGCTTCTAATGTATATCTCATTTCGAGTTTCGTATTATCGTAGTTATTAGTAAGACATTCCTGCTATTTATTCTGTAAGATTCTTATATTATTCAGAAACATTAAGCCTATAAATTTCCTCGTAAATATTTTTATTTTTGCAGCGAGAAAGGTAGTGTACAAATTTATAAGTAAAAAAAAAATGTATGTACTCTCTCAAAAAAGTATTCGATCATAAGCGAAATTTACTATTTTAGCCCTACGAATAATTAATGAGTTTTTAGAAAAACACACAACTCGGCAGAAATATTAAAAAAAATATCGTTAAAATATGAAATCCGATATCATTTAATAAATTGTTATAACACATTAATAAATTGTTATAACACATAACCAAATCATAGTTTATGGGGGAAAAAATTTAATATACAAAATGAACTCAGGATATTTGACATCTACTAGAATACATTTTTCAGAGGGTGTGTTCAGAGGGTGATTCAAAATTAGTTTTACAAACTTTTAGGAAGGGTAGTATACACCAAGACAGTGCAGAATCACATAGCAATGCGGGGTCGGAAACTTCATCTTCATATACCTGTTAATAATTACTTTGGAAGAAGTGTTGAAGTGCACGTCTAATTTCTTAACCAAGTTTCATAAATAAAATGCGTTCCTCCGACACTTTCATCAATATAAAGAAAAAAAATATTCTGAATTGGCAATTTTTATCAACTGTAATCGCCAAAAGATGGATTCGTTTTTGAAAAGCCGTTGTCGGAAAATTTACTATTACTTGGACACTTCTGAAGTGGTTGAAAATAAGCACATGAAGACTACACGTTTCTGACCCCGCATTTTTATCTGATTCTGCACCGTCTTGGTTGGTATGTTGACCCTCCTAAAAGTCTGTAAAACTTATTTCCTATCATTTATATAAAATAAATACTAATTTAACCCAACAGTGCACGACTCTTTGCAGCACATTCCCCAATTTTTGTTGATGCCAGAAGCGATCCATAAATTTCCGACATTTGAATGAAGCATTCATCAAAAATGACACATGCACTCTTTTTCTAAAAATATAACCATTCGTGCTGGATATTTTGCGACTTTGTTCGATTTTGCTAACACAGAAGTAATGATAAATTTCTGATGTCAACTTTTTGAACAAGGGATGATTTCATTTAAAATCGTTATGCATAAAAATTGAAATGTCAACATCCTACTTGCCCTATTAAAATATTTTGTGGAATTGAGATTCAATACTCGCGAATAAAGGCTAGGAAAAATAACGTTTTCGAATGATAGCGATAATGCCGTCCCAAAAAAGGGACGCTAGGCATAAATGCGTTAACCGTTTGACTGCCATCCATCAAAATCCTCATACACCCTCCAATAAAAGTTTTCGAGCCAGAGAGAAATTTTCTATTTGCGATTTGCGAAAAATAATTGAGTTTTTGAAAACGCACAACTTTATATGGAATGTCATATTTATGCGTAGCCTGACTCATATTCTAAGATAAATAATTTTTAATATACGAAGCCACGTAGGAAATTTCTCTCTTGCTCTAATACTTTTTTTTTGGAGGGTGTACATTCCAAAAGCGCAATAGCGCTGCATAGCACTCAAACGGTTAATAAAACAATAAAAGATTCACAGCCGCCCGGTAGGGTAGCGGCTTGAGAAATATTCTGCCACACCACGGGTCTGGATTCGATTCCTGGCATTTGCTTGGGTGTCATTTCGTCCGTGTCTTCATAGGAGGCGAAGCTGGTCAGCCTATTACGTGCGTCCATAAAAAAGATACCAGTAATTCCGGCCTAGTAATGGCTAATGCCTTATATGGTGTGCCCGCCATCGGAAAAAATGAAAAATTCACATTTTTCATTGTTATCAGTGAGTATTTTGTGGCAATCAGATTTATTATTCGAAAAATTAAAACGGTAAGGTAAGATGAATGCCAAAATATTTTAGCGACTTACACTTTTTGCAACCGTCTAAAAATAGATACCTGGAGGTGATAATTACTGAGATTGTTAAGTATTTACAATGCATCTAGATTCATACAAAACTAATGCATGTCAAAAAAAAAAAACTAATTGTAATTCTCATATAACTAGCCAATGCAACAGTGGAAGAGCGCCTTTGGGCCAGTTTACTTGGGAAAATGGAAAATCCGGTGTAAAGGCAGAGCTGAGGGGAAAATGCACTCTGAATGATGGGAATGCGAGGTCATCTTTGCATTCACCCTTCATTGACTGGGAATTTTTCAATCCCATAATTTTAGACCTACGTAAGGAAAGCGAAAGTTCGGCATTTACCCCGCATTTTTGTGCATGTAAACGGGCTTTTTTTTTTGGTACGACGTTCGTGATTTGTTGTTGTTGTTGTATTTGGAACTATTTCCGGACTATGTGCTTGGTGCTCGGGACAAGGGGCTTGGAGGTTAAGGGCCTGTCCTATTCCACTCCAATTGCCAAAGCGTACAGTTGTGGATTCGATTCCCACTCATACACAAGTTGTCTTAAATTTCCTTTCTCTGTGCTAGTGAAAACTATCACTGTGTTATCCACTTCACTTGACGAGAATTTATAAAGAGGTTTTATAAACCAAGCACACCAGTACAGCAACTCTCACTACTGAAGCAGAATCAGTCGATAATCGTAAGCTTAATAAACGGAAGGAAAGTTTGTAAACAGTGTCAACTTCGAACTCCTCTCTGTAAAGAAAATAAAGATTTAGATCACAGGGCATTCCAAATTAAAAAAAATAACTCTACACAATGATTAAGCTGAATAGAGTTAAAAAAGATTCAGACTTTATCGGTGTTTAATATTAAAATGTAATAACATATAGCGTAATGATCAGTTTCTGTCTCTTAAATCTCTCTCACACTTTTCCTTGGGTATTGTTTGATGCAACCCCGAGTCAAAAAGTTCGTCTGATAAAACTCCGCCCCCTCATTTTCCAATTACTTTTTATACAATTTGTATTTTGAATTTTATAGTATATATTTTATAATTCTATAATGAAAACACTATATTTTTTAGTTGATAACCTGATGTTTTAAATTTCTAGTTAATTGTGATATTTTCACATACATTAATAGTTAGTGCAGAAGCAAAAAAACAACTAATAAATATATGACGACATATGCAACGCTAATTAATACGCTGAAGAGTTGAAACAGTAGCCTAGTTAAGCAGATCATCCTGCGAATTCAATATAACATTATAACACTAATTTAAATAAGTGCTTCGTAGTGACTGTAATCGTATATTTAAAACTTTTACTGACCATTTTGGGAGTAGCTCGAAGCTTCCATGTCTAGGATATGGCACCTTGCACGGCCGTCGATCGAACGATCTGGAGTTTCGGGCGGTTTTTTCCAGATGTAACGAGCATACGCGTTAGAACCCTTTAAAAAATCATCTGCCCAAGGTATCCCCTCTTATTCAGATAGCTCTCGTCTAGCTTCGTCTTTTCATAAACATTTGCTGAACTTCAGAAATTTTTTAAACGATTTTTCACCATTAATACCTATCTTAAACAGTGTAAGAAACGCTGAAATATATTGGAATTTTAGAAATCATTCCAAGGAAGGAACTGAGTTAATAGGGATGAGAGATATCCTTCTAATTATTGGAAAACACTTAGCCGTGAAGAAATTTAGTAGTTCTGAGAATCATTTATATTGGAAGTAACCCTTTTTTATGACACTTTAACTGATAAATCACTTTAAAGCAGAACTCTTTATCACAACTTGATGATAAAGTTCCGGCGTCCATTACTTCCTTTTGTTTTCGGGTGGTATGCTTTGTAGAGTAAATTTAATCGGGTAAAATTATATTTTTTTGCAAGAAGGTGGAAAAAAAAAACGTTAACTATTTTTCAGATACATTTGTTTCTTTGAAGTAGTTTCAGAAACGTATTTTTAATACTTCATTTTTACAGATCGAAAACTTGTAAAAGGATTAAGAAATGCAAAGAAAACGAAATGGAATTTTTTTTGCATGTTTTTTTAGAACTAGCAAAACAAAATTAATTAATAAAATAAAGGACCCCACCATGGCCGAGTCGTTAAAGACACTAAACATATTAGATGGATGAAATGCGACGGTCCACTGTTCAAGTATATCGCATGGCTTTCTACATAACGGTTTGGAGTTTCGGGCGGTTTTCTCAAGATGTAACTTGAATATGCGTTAGAACACCTTAGTCCTCCGGCCATGGCATCCTTCCTTAGGCAGATATCTCTCCAGCAAGTTTGCCTTCATTAAATTAAAAAAAAATATTTTTCGCCGGATGTCCTGTGATTTCACGTAGCATCAAAAGAAAAAAAAAAGTGACAGTGATATGAATAACAAACAAAATTTTAAACTTTCCCGATTATATCCTCCATGCATCACAAAAAGTAACAGAACGGTCGTATACTAATTTTTAAATGCTGCAGCGAAAAACAGAAAAACGGCATTTTTTCAATATACTTATAATACATAGGGTGTTTACACATTTTTAGAACGATTTCGGGGCCGCTTAATTAATGTTTTAAATGTAAAGACTATTTTTTTAAATGTTCGATCTGATAGCCTTTTTTCTGGACTATAAGTCTGCTTCTTGATTTCCATGATAGAAGAGCTTTTCGTAAAATTTCTAGGGGTATTGCTTTCCATTCCTCTTCCACTACTTTCCAGAGTCCATCTATCGTGGCGGGTTTGCGTTTAGAAAGAGCTCTTTTTAACAGACCAAAGGCACAATAGTCCTTAGGTGAAACGTCAGGAGACTTCGCAGGAATATGTTGAAAAGATATATATGCAATACCTGTATCAGTCTTCATTTTTTCAAGGAATGCACTGGTAGTTTTCGAAGTATGACTTGTGTTGAGTCACATGTCTGGGCAAAAGCTGGTGAACATTATGCTTATTAGCTTTTTTAAGTTGTAAAACTTGGTTTATTATTTTATTTATTGTTTCTAGAAATGTATATAAAGACTTTGCAATTGATCTCTGTGTTCGCGGATTTTCTCTTGTTACCAGCGATGTCACTTTAGAAACGTTTGAAACAGTACGTACCTTTTTCGGATATTCGTTTGGAGTCTTCTTTCCATGTAGAAATAATGATTGACGGTTTTTACCTTGCCGATTTATAATGTTGCTTATTTTGCACTTAGAAATTTTAATACCATGCATTTCACAACTTTTTTTAATTATGGAATAAGAATATTTCTCTTCGGAAAGCGCAAAAACATATCCTTCAATCCACAGCTTGTTTAGATATGACATTTTGAAAAAAGAATAAATTTAAAATTAGCAGACGATATTTCTCATTTCAAATAATAATCTGTTGCCTGCACATACTGCACCACATAGCAACATACCATGCATCACAAATTAAATCTACTTGGCAGACATCCTCCTCAATAGTCACACTAGTTCACCACCAAAACACAATAGCAGCTGTATGTAATGTGTCTTATTCAATCAAAAACCAAAGACCCATCGAAGTGCATCACCCATCGGACTATAAAATCCATCGAAATATAACTGAGATTTGAAAGTCCGTCACCTTCCGATGCACTGTTTTCAAGATCGAGTTGAAACATGGCTTCCATTCTCAACTTTTCTACTGAGGATTTGAGAACGATTTCAGTAATCTGAGCTGCTTATAGGTGATTGGACCGCAGCTTTATTCCTGGATTATTTCACTGACCACCTAATCTCAATTCACGTATGTTCTTAGACTGGAAACCTATTCAAGTGTATAGAATCATCGTTTTTCTAACAATTGAGACAAGCTATTATATGACAACGAACATCTCTTCACGAGCAATTCATAATAGTTTGCGGGAAGAAATATGTCTTCTCATCTCGACGTTTCTATTCGTTGCGTCAGTCGTCAATACGTCAACGTTACGTCACAAATGTTCAAGCACTGTTCAAGGCTTCCGTGTAGACAGCTTCCTTTCTAGTGCCTCAACGAATGATTTTTACTTCAAAGTGATGAAATTTGAGCTTTATAAATATTTCATCGATCATTCCGTTTTATGCGACTATGTTTGTACAAGTATCTATCTCCAGTGCTGTCAAGCTCATCAGATCTCGGGGATGCCTAATGCGTACTACTGCAAGTCAACTGTAAGCAGCGCCAAGCTGCTACAAGTCGTAGAAACTTTTCATCCAACAATCCACGGTCGTTTGAAGGATGAGCGAGCACCTGCCATCTCACCTCTCTTCAAACCCAGGGAAGGAAATCTTCAATTTTCAACCATTTCTACCTCAGTCTACAGCAACAATTTCTGCCTCATGAACTGCTTAGAAGTAATTGAACTTCAGTTTTACCCATGGAGCATTTTGTCTGACCATCTATCCTCTATTCAAATGTATTCTTAGAAATATCTATAGATGCAGTGACGGAAAGCTCTTGAAATCTCTATAATCATCGTTTTTCTAATAATTGACAGTCTGTAAAAAGACACAGAACATGTCTTCACCAGCAATTCATAATCGTCTGTGGGAAGAACCTTCTTTTCTCCTCTCAATGTTTATATTCAATCACTTGGTAACGAATTTTTACGTCATAAACTGTTCAGGTCTTCCATTCAGACAGCTTCCTGTCTAGTGCTTTTTGAGTCATTTTCAATGACCGAACATTTTATCCGGACTCAGTATTTTGTTACCGAAGAAATCAAATGTTCATTCTCAACCCTGTACAACAGCAGCTTATTAAAAATAGAAACCAATAAAATCAATATTATACCAGTTACGTGTTCACGTTTATTTCTTTTTATGTCTGTCTTTCTGTTTACAAGTTTATATAGCAGAACACGACACAGCTGTGAATTTGGCGAAGTGTATATCTATATAAATAAAATTAGACTTTTGTCTGTACATTTCTTGGAATTCAAAAATTTTGCGATTTCTA
This sequence comes from Cheiracanthium punctorium, assembly GCA_038373885.1. NCBI lineage: Eukaryota > Metazoa > Arthropoda > Arachnida > Araneae > Cheiracanthiidae > Cheiracanthium > Cheiracanthium punctorium. The sequence goes on from JAWZYV010002973.1 coordinate 19,808, forward strand.
TTCGTTTCAAGCACCCGGGAATCCGATGCGACCCTCAAAAAAAAGTTTGTCTGTCTGTCATTCTGTCATTCTGTCCGTGACGCTTTTTTTGTTTAAGCATCACGTAAAAACGACTGAAGCGAATGATATGAAATTTGGTGTCATGATAGGTGGTCACTCAACTTAAAACATAGGCGTCGATTTTTTAAAAAAATCTTGATTTGATTTTCAGGTTTTGCGAAAATCGTTTCAAACTGCGTAAATTTGTGTTCAAGCATCACGCAAAAACGACAGAAGCGAATGATATGAAATTGGGTGTCATGATAGGTGGTCACTCAACTTAAAACATAGGCGTCCAATTTTTAAAAAATCCTGATTGGATTTTGAGATTTTGCGAAAATCCTTTCAAACTGCGTAAATTTGTGTTCAAGCATCACATAAAAACGACTGAAGCGAATGATATGAAATTGGGTGTCATGATAGGTGGTCACTCAACTTAAAACATAGGCGTCGAATTTTTAAAAAATCTAGATTGGATTTTGAGATTTTGCGAAAATCATTTCAAACTGCGTAAATTTGTGTTCGCACATCACGTAATAACTGCAAAGGTGAAAAAATGATATTTGGTGAAATGATAGGTGGTCACTCACCTTAAACTATAAGCATCTAATTAAAAAAATTGATCAGATTTCGAGATTTTGCGAAAATCGTTTAAAACTGAGTGAATCTTTGTTCCCGCATTAAGTAATAATGACTAAAGCGAATGATATGAAATTGGGTCACATGATAGATGGTTGCTCAACATAAACTATAGGTGTCCAATTTTTTAAACATTTTTATTAGATTTTGAGATTTTGTGAAAATTCTCTCAAAATACGCTTATATTTCTTCAAACATCACGTAATAACGACTAATACGAATGATACGAAATTTAGTGATAGGATTGGTAGTTGCTAATCTTAATTTATAGGCGTTGAAATTTTAAAATATATTGATTACATTTTGAGATTTTGCGAAAATCGTTTTAAAATGCTGAAATTTTGTTCCAGCATCACGAAATAAAGTCTGCAGGGAATGGAACAAAATTGGGTGACAGGATAGGTTGTCACTCAACTTAAATTCTAGCCTTCAAAATTTTTCAAAAATGTTGATTAGATTTTGAGATTTTGCGAAAATTATTTCAATATGCGTCAATATTCGTTCGCGCATCACATAATTACGACCAAAGCGAATGAAATGATATTACTTAGTTACTCTCTAACCTGTAATATTTTAACAATACATAAAAATTGTAACTTCGCTTTCTTTACTTTGGCAACATACTACATCCATTCTGTGTATTTCTACAATGCTGACGAAAGTTATTGCTTTTTGGAAATTTGCATTCACTAACCCGTCAAGGACGGGTACTTCAGCTAGTATATATATATATATGTACCGATGCCATGTTTTGCTCATGATAAGGAATCAAGTCAACGAAGCAATTTATTTTTTTATAGGTACATAACGTAAGTTTTTCTGCTATTTGCATTCCTTAAAATAAGAATTTTCATTTTGTTTGGTAACTATCCGTGAGATTTATTTTGCTGGCAACGGTCGCTTCTATTCTGCAGCCCTACCGTGTTCTGGAACAGAATCCGCTGCTTTTCGCTCCTCTTTTTCCTGTTAAGAATATCATCTATAATTAAACTGCAACTTTGAGCATCTTAAGAAAATATTCAAACATAGAAAGCATTTTCGTAATCCATCTCTAAGTACAGATTGTCCGAAATTAAACGACCCTCTCTCTACAGACGAAACTATTATTGAGAAAAATTTGAAATTTTGTGTAGGACATAATGAAGGTATGGGAATTTATTTGAGCGAATAATAATAATAAAAAAGTTTAAATGTTAGCCACCAGAGGTCGCTTTTTACTGAATGACACACTCACGACTGGTGCTTTATTAATATTTCACCTCCCCTTTATCTATGGGTCACTGAAACATTTGGTAAGTCGTGATAATCCAACTTGGTCTGATCTTAAAAACAGCATGTTCGTTATATTTCCCCGAACACACTGCGGTCAGCTGTGGAACAGGCTCTCTTACGATTCCAGAGGGTAGCTGACCATGTTGACCGGTATGTTGACAGGTTTTGATGTCATAATATTTGTAATCTATCATAAATGTATGCTAAATACGTGGTTCATTAAAAATACGGCCCCTGGTGGCAAACAGTTGAAATGATTTTGTTTTTATCTGCTGAAAAAAAATTGCCATACCTTCGTTATGTCCTACACAATATTTCGTAACTTTCTCAACATTGTTTCGTCTGTAGACAACTTTAAAGTAGGGTCGTTTGATTTCGCAGTACCTGCACATAAAAGAATTAACCGAAACGTTTATAAACTGTACGATCAGTAAATAATTATGTCTAAACTACTTTCCAAACATTTTTAATAAAAGTCACTCGTAACCTAGTCTGTTGAAGTTCGGTTCTCATCCGAACGCAGAGAGTGAAGCAGCTGCAAACTTGGTCAGAGCTCGGGAGGGTAGCAAGCTCTCTCGAGTTCAGGAAGTTTTTAAGAAATTTTATTTGAGTTTAATGTGTTAAAATATTGGCATTTCTTCAAAACAGTAAGAAGAGCTAACAAAAGTACGGGGATGATCGTACGCGATGTACAGTGTAATATTATTCTGTAAATTAAGGATAATGTAGGATCTGTAATGTACAGTTGTAAGTATTATTATAGTAGAACTGTAATAGTTTACAGTAATTATCATTATTACAGCACAGTGCATTAATAATCATCATTGTACAGTGGAGAATTATTACAAAAGTGCTGCACTTTATTATTTTTCCATACTGTGGCTAAATGATGTTATTTTTTTCGCTCTCCTACTGATGTTTAATTTTGTACATTTACAATACTGTACGCAGTATTATTTTGAATATCACTGTGTTTTTGATATAGTATTAATTCATTACTTCATCTGAGAAGTGGTAATATAAAGTGAGGGAATCTTTTCGAACAGTGTGAAGGGTGTTTGCGCTTATGCGTCTAAAATATTTGTATATTTGTTTTAAAAAGCCGTACTTATACACCCTATCTCAAACAAGGAATTATCACTTCCGCGAGGGGTCTTGGAACTGTATAGATAACTTCGATTCAGCATAATTTGCCTTTCTGAATTGCAGACACACGGTCTGAAAGGGTTAATAAGCACACATTATCAATCATGCTTGAAAAAATATGACTAGCTGCACCAGCACTTACCTCAAAAGATAAAATTGAAACGTAAAAACTATTCGACTACCGGATTGCATCGAAAGGCAGAAAACTGTTAAAAGAAATTAAAGGAATAAAGAGCCACAGAATACTCACCTAACTGTCTGGAAACATTTTGTCGTGAAAAAATTTTGAAGCTAGTTTTGAGCGTCATTTATACTGAAGGTAAACGTTCTTTACGCGATAGCTTTAAATGAGACTCTTCTCGCATCGATCACGATAAAGTGCAGACCTCAATTATGTCTTTTGTTTTGTAATGGTGTATATTTTTATTAGGTGTACCGGAAAGTATTGTCATTTTTTCGTATGTCAATATTTTGCCAAGCCAAAACTACAGAAGCCTATAATACGAAATTTGCCAGGTACGTGAGTTTTAGGGCGAGATTCAAGTGAAACACAATTCGAACGTTTCCTGCATCGAACAGGGGAAGCTTCGAAATATATCAATGTTTCTTATTCAACTGAAACAAAACAATCGTGTTTTGATCACGTAACAGCGCGATAGGTTTGTTCATTGGAAGCATTCTGGGGACTGAACTGGGAACTGGGGACTGAAAAACGTTCGATTCGAACTCGATCGCGCGCGTTTCACTTGAATCTCGCACTTATAACATAGGCGCTAGAAAACAGAGCATTTTCCAAAATTTGTAACTCATGGGGGATAGATAGCCAAAACGTTCTTTTCAGATATCCTGTGTGATCTCAAAGAAGAAAAGAGGTATCCATAAAATTTTTGCCTTAAAATACAATGCTCACGAATACCTAAAAATAGATTACAGAACATTTCGAATAGAATACTCCACGGAGGGTAGACATGAAAAAAGGGGCAGGGTGGCCATTTTTCTCTGAGAGGAAAAAAAATATCTATAGAATTCTCGCTTTGATATTATGAGTCCTGTGCTTAGGCACAGCTTGTTTGTTAATTCAATAATTGATGGAAATTCATTTGTTTGAATTTTATGTAAAGCATAAACATTTTTTTCCGGTACACCTAATATAATGCATTTAAGTGGACTTTAATGCATCTTATGGCATTATAGTCATTTACTTAGTGGCAAAACTAAAAATTGTCTTTGAAGAAGCTTTTCTGTTTAAGAAAGTTTTAATCATTCCAAATATATTATGACCCCATCTTTAAATTTAATTTCTCTAGAGCAGTCGTATTTTATAATTTCAAACAGTCAAAAATATACAGTGCTAGAATAACAGACGATAAAGCTCTTAAAGTGTAAATAAACGAAACAGTTTTACGACCCATCGAAATTTACGGTGTTTTTCAGAATACTCTATTGCGTTTGAAATAATGGACTTTCGAATAAATACTTTCACTAAAAATATTGCGGATTTTTGACAGACATTTTTAGCCAATTCCTTATTTTGTAGAAAGTGTATATGATTGCGTATTTAATGAATTGAAAAAAAGATAAATGCATTTAAAATTAAAAAGAGGTTCCTTAAATTTAATATTCAGCGGAATGGGACAAATTGAAATGCGGGAAATCTTTGACCGAACGTTTAATTTCGTGGTCCTTAAATTAAATCCAGGAGCACATTCTAGATGTTCCATACTGTTACAAAATTGTAATGTTGTTTTTCCGCAATAATGTGTGTTGCTGAAAAGAGAGTTGTACAGGCATTCCTGCAAGTGGAATAAGTATGTGATTCTTTGAGCTTGGCAACACGATTGACGACTTTGGCTACCAAAAGAAAGTTCTCGAATGCAGTGGGCTGTTGTCTATATTTCATTGATGAAATAAGTTACAAGAAATATCGAGAAATATGATATGTGACGTCACGAACTGCTTGGAAATCTATAAATACCAGAGTCTGTCTCGCTGTCAGTTAGTTGAAACAGACCTTAGATATATAGCAGAGTTATACGATTGACAGTGCTATTCGATTAATGTTACTGGTTTGATAGAGCAATTGGATTTCAGATTAGCAATTGCATTTGTTATTAAATTCTACATTTTTTGTGGGATATTAGTGGTTCGATTTGTCAAATAAAATGCGATTTTTGATCTGCTGGACTATTTTAACATACATCCACTTTGTGACTTTCCTAACCAATCTTTATGTTTCATTAAAATTTTATTGTGTACTTTTATGCTGCGAAGCATCTGTTAATAAATAGCGCAAAAGCGTAAATAATGACTAAATATTTTACTTTATAACTTGCCGGTTTTATGTTTTCAAAGTAATTCAACGATACAAAAAAAAATTTAAAGGACAACTTCTTTCTCCTATAAATATTTTACAATCGGGTGCATTAACTGGTTGATATTCAGAATTCCCATCTCTTAGGTCAGATGGCCACGAAATAAGATGAAAATATTTAATTGCAACTTTTTTCTTACACATTTATGTCTTGTGCTTAGTGCTTTACGCTTTAAAAGTGTATGAGGTTTTCTCTGGGTGAATGAATTGGGTAAAATAAACAGCGAAGGAAAAATAAAACAGTGTTGGATTATTTACATCTTCTTTATTATTAAAAGCTGATTTTATTTCTAAAAACGGTGCATGTTCCGTATTTAACTTCGCCTGATAAAAATTTCCAAAAAATTATGTCGTTGCTTTTTTATGTTCCCTGATTTAAGGGAAAATGTGATTGGAAAAGTTATTTTATGACTGGGTTATTCGGTAATATTTCTTTCATCCAGAGCCATTGAAATATGTTATTATACACGGGATATTTAACAAAGTCTTAAATTTAGCTGAAAGTTACGAAACATTCTTGTTGTGTAGTTTATAATGCATGCCCTTATAGCATAATATTTAAATAAAGTTTTGTGCGACTCAGTAAAAGAACTATAAATAATAGGTACACAATTCTGCTCAGTCATACGGAAGTAAATGAACGAATACGAATTCTTACTTATCGGGATCTGTTAGGCTTCATTAGGGCAAGAAATCAATAAATAGTGCAGATTTTGTAAAACTCCACGCAATTAATCAAAAACAAAATAGACAATTTTTTTTATTCACACACAGGGATGGATATAAAGGGTTCTTTTTAGGGGGGCCGGACACCCCACTTAGCTTGCGCAAAACACTTACTTCGGCAGCATATCCACCTTTTGAATCCGTGCCTCAAAACAGTATACGGTGGAAAATATTTTAAAATTCCATATGCAGTTTGAAGACTTTTATATTAATTAAATAATTTATATTCATTTTGTAAACTCTGTAGTAAATTTCCTTCTGCGCAATTACAAAGAAGATTAAAAAATTGTGTTGCAGTTGAAACGTCTTATAAAATATTTCTAGTAAAATTTATTATCAAATGTGTTTTAATGTACCCCACTCCCATGTGAAAACTACTAATACGACCGTGTTTACACCTGCAAATACTTATGGATTGTTCAGTATTAAATAACTTTCAAAAGAAACTATTTAGATTTAAGTATCTTGTACAATCATTTTCAATCAATACATTATTTTCAAATGCATTTATTTCCCTGGGGTAAAAAAAAATCTCAGGAACATGAAATGACGACAAAATGAATGAAACGTCCAAACTTTGTATCGCTTCGTCAGGGATATCTTTGAAGGGGGAGAAAAATCATAGGACATATCATTTTTAAAGCATTGTTATTAGCCTTTCTATCAGCCGTCGTTAAAATAAATGCTTTGACAAACCATTTTTTAAAGGAATATTCGTTCTTTTGAAACTGGGAAAGATATGTCATTTAAATAACAGCACACTCAGGTTGAGGTAATTGCTCCGACATCCATTAGCGTCGAGAAGAAATGGGATGGAAGGAATTTTTGTTTTTTTGTTCTATGCTATGGAAGGATTTATACGATTATGAGTTGTCATAAAGTACTGGTGATGCATGTATAAATGATGCACAGAAACTGCCTTCTCATAGTATAGTTATATGTGGTTGCTAATATGTTTATGCACAATTACATGCATATATTTTTATACATAAGTATATCACATTTGTCGAGTTACGGTGGCCTCTCTATCTTACGCGAATGAATATTACTCCTCTCGGACAACGCCAGATTTTCCACCCATAGTGTTCTATATTCTTGTGGATTCATCAATTTTTATCATTTTAAGAAGAAAATATGCTGTCCAAGAATAAATACTGCTCGTGATAAGAAGCTCCAACATCCATTTATTCATCACTTTAAGTGGGAAACGTTGATACATAGAAGGAATAGTTTAAAACAGCTAGACGGGTGTTTATAAGTGTCTAAAATAAATGATTGCTTTTGCATTTCGAAAAGTCGTATTTACATGGGTGCCCATATGAATGTTTGTGGAGAGAGGCCCAATGAGGGATCCTGCCGCAGAAATCTACTTATATAATACGCTAGCGCATGGGGTATCAAAATCGACGCTATTTTACACGATGCGAACGGCAACAGCTAGATGTAAACATGAGTGCAATAACAATAACGCATGTGCGAAAATCCAAATGAACAGTTCAATGACGCCCAATGGAGCAAGCGTATGTCGCGCAGTAGCTATAGATTGGAAAATAACACACCAAAATACAAGATCTTTCGGACTTTTCCGCAGCGTTAAAGTATCGAATTGAGAATGCTTCGATACTTTATCGAATTGACAACATGATCGCGCATTTATCGCCCATCTAAAAAATGTCACCCTGCATTCGGCTAAAGAACATTTTACCCATTGGCTGTTCCAACATCGGCTTTTAGGATGACACCCAAAATGTGTAACACCCGAAACTAAATAAATTGAATGAGAAATACTGTTGAAACAAAGAAACAAGACTTTCATTGAAATGAGTCCAAAAATGGAGTCAACACTGCACTGAGCATAAAGAACAGTAAGGAATTTGGTGGCGAAGGTGGCTGCCATATTGGCTTGGAGGCTTGTATACTATATTTGTACTGAACCACTTCTACGTTATACCAGTTCGTACATTTTTACGCTAATATATGTTTTTCCAGGAAGCTAGGGGCGGGGGGGGGAGCTCCCTTACCCATGGGGAATTGCCCCCATGCATATATAGAAGGGCGTAGCCAGGAGGGGGGGGTTTCGAGACATATAACCCCCCAAAGTTCACAAGATTAATGCCGTGCAGAAATTCCGTCTATTAATACACATATAAGTTCATATCCCCCGCCCCCCGAAAAAATTTCCTGGCTACGTGCCTGCATATACAGTGGTGGCCAAAATTTCTAACCTTGTATGCCTATAGGAAGTGCACCGTTTCACAAAATGCAGCCTCATATTTCATTTTAAAGAGAATTTAATACTGACTTCAATACATAAACTAAATTTAAATATGTGCAGTAGAATAAGAGTTATAATTACTTTAACTCGAAGAACAAATACAGCTATGAAGTGCATTATAAATTCTAACTTTCCAGGTGAATGACTGTTATTTTTCTGAGCCTAAATCTCTCGTCAGCTCAATGAAACATGATGCGAAGCTGTAATAACAAAATTAAGGCTACGCTACAAACTGCTGATAACTCACTGCAATATTCAATATCTAATGTATCTCGATAATTATTGCCATTTAATTTTTTTGTGTTGTAAATATTTTAATTTTGTATTTTGTATTGAAATCAATCTTAAATTCTCTTTAAAATGATCTAAAAGAGTTTGCATTTTGTGAAACATAAAAATTTCTATATGTATGCAAACTTAGAAAACGAAAAAGAAGTTTCCAAAACTGTCCACAGTTTTGGCCACCACTGTATATACCCTACCTATACCAAAACGCGAAATTTTCACATAAACGAGGATTTTTTGAACGCATCCCTCGCATATGTCAAGACTCCACTCTAAAGTATGTGTGCCAGCTCCTATTTTGATGAAAGAAGGTTGTTCCAACGCTGAAATCTATTTGAATTCCTTATTCACTTAAAATAAATAAGGAACAGTTTTGATATTTGCCGCCAATAGCGATGTTCCATTTCTGATGATCCCTTGACCATTTATGTGTACGCATAATTGACAATCGTTTTCTCTTTATGGTTGCCATTAAAACAGTTCTGTATAAATACGCCACCCTGCCAGGGATTATACACATAATCCTTATCAGATTTCAAGGGTCGATACTTTAGTAGTGATTGCTGTTAAATGACTGCAGCTCAGACGAAACAACTGGATCCCTAAAGATTTCTTTTATCTTCTCTAGCAGCATTTTGCAGAATGATAATGCGACATTAATCCCTAGTCTTTATAGAACTCTTCAAATTTTCTTAAAATCTAAGCTTTCCACATGGAAATCGCTGTCTATCGATCGAAGTTTTTTAACCGCCGACTGTTTTCCTCACGATCTCTATAGCGCATTTTAAATTTCATCAAAAATGTCCACTAGAATGGCCTCTACGTTGGTCTAAATAAGGTAACTTTTATTACAACGATCCAGTAGATTAAATGAGTTTTATGCAATTAAGTTCAACAACATTCCTCGTGGATCCATCCATTTAAATCATTTTCAGGGAAAAATGTGCTGTTCAAAAATAAATGCTGCTCATGATATAAATATTCGTGGCTGACGAGATATACAGGGTACGACGCTGATATTTTGGTCACAATCCTTTGCACTCAAAGCGTCATGTGACCTAGAGGTTGTGGGCATCTTAGTATGAGCTAATCAACCTAACATGATCACAGCCTCTTGGTCACATGATTCATCGGATGCAAAAGGGTGGGACTAAAATGTCAACGCCGTTCAATGTATATATCGTCAACCACGATAAATATTGGATCGCAGCATTAAAAGCATTTTGAATTTAATATTCAGAAGAAAAAATCTCGTTTTATAAACGGATTACTATAGAGCTTCAAGTAATACTTTTGAATGCTCCTTTAAGTCCATTAGTCATAGTTTAAAAAATATAAAAAGACAAATTGTATATTATTTTTACATAATCTTTTTTAATATTTACATGATAAATATTACAGAATACATCACTTTTGATTGATTAATGTTCTTGTAATCATGCGTGACATTATAAAAAGAATCATTAATTACAACAGGATAATAATTAAGAAAAAAATTCAAAAGTACACATCCTTCTTGAATAACATTGCACAAAAGGTTTAGAATGAATTGCTGCTCTTTTTCCGAATTTTTTAATCTAAAAATCTGAATAAAGTAAAGCTAATGAATCAGGGGCATTTCATTTATTTAGAGTTTACTCAGTAATACATCAGCTATTGTGGTGAAACTTAAAAAATATGGTAGTCAATAATATATAGTAACTTTGCTGAAAATTAAACAACAGAGGTCGTTTGTCGTATCTGTATAATTCAGAGGATTGTTTAAAAAAAAAACTCTTAAGATTGAATTAAAGCCTATGTGTCTCTTCTCTCTGCTTTTTTAAAAAGAAAAATATTGATTTTTGAATGTTTAAAATCCTCCGTTTATTAATGAAATACAAATATAGTATACTACAGACCTCTCATTTATACGACACTCGGGGGACGCAGAAAAAAATCGAATAACGGAGAGAGTCGTGTAAGTGTCAGACATTCTAATGAATGAAGTTTGAGATTTTACATGCTTAATTGATTTTACCGATGTTAAAAACAATAATTTTTGAGTAAAGAACATATTTTGTAAAAACGTATTTGTTTTGCTTAAAATTTCCGAATATCTCTAAAATACGCTCTAACGACTCACTGCCCATAGGGCGTATTGCATAGGAATTCTTCTGGCTGTTCCTGTAAAAAAAAAAAAAAAAAAAAAAAAAAAAAAAACTATTAATGCAGCATAAACCATTTTCAAGGAGGTGAATGGTACAATAAATAGGAATAACATATAGAAAATTCGTAGTAATCAATGCATATGTCTGGCAGATAGATAAACCAAAAGCATAAACAGTTTTCAACCTTGATATAAATAAAAACTTTTTATAATAACATTCATAGAAATTTACTTATCAAGTGGGACGATCGTTTCGGCCGAAAAAAACTTCAGCCTTCTTCAGCTGCTAGCACTCAGACTCCTGATTCAGTTAGGAGTGCTGAGGAAGGCTGAAGATTTTTTCAGACGAAACGGTCGTCCCACTTGATAAGTAACATTTCATGCGCGTTATTATACAAAGTTTATATTTATTTCATCTTCTAACACTAGTTGTTTGAGTGTTTTTGTTAGTTTTCAACCTAGTTGGAAATTGGTAAAAAAAGAGAAAAAAATATGAAACAGTGTCCTATTTTAAATAAGCACTAAAGTGTGTATTAAAAGCGTAGCATAATCCATACGTCGGCCCTATTTGGCTTCCTTCTTCCATTTAGTTGGTATTAAAACCCCCTACATGCGTTGCCGCTTTGCGAAATTTGCTGCGCTGCATACGCCTATTAGGTAGCCAAGTAATCATTTTCCGTAGCTTCAAGCGGAACTCGGATTTCCAAGTCAATAGAAAGGGAGTCACCAGCCCTAAAATACTGCCTAGTAACTGTTATGTTAATATTGCTGTGTTTGTTAAACATTAATGCTTGATGTTATATCAGATATATTCTTTTTGAGGAGACGTCATTTCCAACTATTTCAAAAATCCGAACTCACTTGGAGACCTTAGAAGTATGAAGTTGGAAAGGGTATCCTGTTCCATGAATGCGCCGTATGTGTCTTCCTTGTTCCGTAAAATACATCTTTGAAATTGAAATATAATAGAAATCTCAGCATCGAAGTGTTTTACGATCTTACCGAGGCATATTCTAACTAAACTTCATCTTTCTTTACGCTAATACGCTAGGTTAGTGCAAGGAGTGACTATGAGGAAAAACAGCTTAATTTATGTAACAATGCCAGAAGCATTATTTTTAATGGATAGCTTTTCTCTTGTAATCCTTCATAACATGTATCATCTTTTAACGCTTGTACTATCCAAATATCTTTAAAGAATGACTGCTCGTTGAGCGTCATGTATTGTAATTCTTTCGAGTGCTCTTGTAAAGGATCTATGAAAGCTATGTGCACCATTTTCAATAGGATATACGGTACTGTACGTAGGTAAATCATGTAAATTTCCAACTACTAGATGCATATTTGCGGCAGTTAGAGCTTGGACTTACGGACGGACAACCGAAATCATAAACACTTGGTTGAAAAGTGTTCATAAAAAGTTCGTTACAAAATCTTTAACTGTTCTATTTTTTTAATAATCGAACAGACACTGCTTTATGGATGACTCTCGAACTTCTGAAAGAGGAGTTCGTAGGGCATTTGTCAAAAAATGTGTAGAAGAGAGTACCACACTCATATTTTTGTTCTAATTGTTGAAAAAAATGCGCTCATACACTCTTTCATCACAAAACACTGACCAAGACGACTGATTCTTTTTTTTCCTTTGCTTTTATCTATCTGTCTTTAATGATCAATGGAGGTTATTGGCAACTATTGTTATTATTGTTGCAACATATTGCATTTTCCTTAAAATGGGTGACTGTATCTAAATTGTCCATAGACCGCATTTAAGAAAAATTTTTAGAATCCTGTAAAGAAATATAAATGGTACGAAGATTGTGCTCGATTTATAGCATCCATTACCTAATTTTAAATGACACCACCCTCCGTAAAATTCAAAAGAGGTAGTACGCCTTTCAACAGCACAAAAAACATCACATACTTAAAGCTAATAACCAGTGGACGAATCCATTTCCACTCCATAAAGAGACATCATGATTTCAAAGAAAAGTTTGCATTTAAAGTACATTTTATTACGTCATACGTCTTGAACAAAATGTATTGCTCACATGAATAGATCAAATGATCCCAAAGAGAGCGGAGATATTTCAGTTGAAAACTTTCGAAACGCTATTTCCTGAAGCAGACAGATGTAACCAATGGGCCTTAAACAAACCTTGAGAAACTTGCGATTTGTTTAAAGTTGAAAAGCGAAAAGTGCATGCCGAAGTAAAAACGACCTTTGAAATTTGTTATTCTTGTGAAAACCCGTTACTTAAAGTGTATTCGTAAAGTCAAATGGTGGGAAATAAAATATATATTGGGATTTTTTGTATTTAAGGCTGATACATGGATTGGAAGGTTATGTTTCTGAAATACGCAAAAGCAGATAGCTCCGACTATTCAAGTTTTCGGAAAACTAAAAAACAGGAAAGATAAATCATGTCAAATGTATCAATTATAAAACACTCTCCATCACACAACCGCGCGCGAACACAAATATATAGCCTAAGCAGACATCCCTTGCGTAGCTTTACCTTAACACAACACAACGCACTCAATCGGTTATGTACAGCGCGAGTCATGAATTTTCATAATTCCCATTGAAATAATCATACCTTAATATTGCCACATTAGATATTTTCTGATTTCCCGTCCAATAATGAAAATATTGCCAAGTTGGGTTTATTTTTCGAAAGATTATTTTTCTCATCGTATTTGGCAAATGTAGCGCAAAAGTCGCCAATGCTGGCGACTTTTTGCGCAAATTTTGAGGGTGGAATACGATTGCCATCGGATAATAATAATTACACTGTTACTATTTCATAGCGCTAGCATGACACTCACATTGGTTTTTATGTAAACGCTATAGTCTCTAGTAATTATTCAGCGTATACTTATCATGTAGACGTAGACTATGGAGTGATGTAGGCTAATCGTGAGGAAACGATAGAGCCGATTTTCAATTGTAGCAGATAAAAAAAAAATAGCGCCTAAGTGGAGTGAAGTGAAATCTATCGCACTATAAATAAATGCTCTAATAATAAACATCAATAAATAACAAATTATTGTGGATCATATTACTTGAAAAATATGGAACGAAATGAAAGATTCAATGCTAATATCCTTGAAATATTACTATCCTACATAATATTATTATTATCGAATTATTGCATTTCAATTTGCATATTGATTAAATAATCATTGCTGTGCTGTTACAACATCCTTCTTCATATGGTGTGATATGAAAGTTGTTTTGTAGGATATAAGAGTTTTCGTAAGAGAGGGGGGGGAGGCAATGAAGCTTTTGCCCTTAGCCCCCCGCCTCTGTAAACAGGTACCTGTCTGCAACACGGATTCATATAAAACGGAACGTACCTAATGTGCTATAGGAGGGCCTACTGCAGTTGGATCTCTGTTTTAATACCTTGTAGCAGAGTTCAAATGTGTTCGCGAACTCAATTTGTCTGTCTTTCTGTCTATCCATCCAGCAAACTACAAAAGGAAGACAGTCACGCCTTCAAACTGAATTTATAAAATGACCTTTCAACCGTGTTAGGAAATGTTTGAAAGGAACCCTAGAAATTAAATGCTAGTTACCACCATTTTCAATAGAGTACGTGATACAGTATACAAAAGAAGAACCCATGTAAAAATCGTAACAATCGCTACATGTTTAAGACAACTGGAGCACGGACAGACAGACAGACATGTAGATGAACCGAAATCATACTCTTTTAAGCAAGAACGCTTTTTCACTCATTACTTCGTCGGAGATGAATAAATGAATAATTGCTGCAAACAAAAATCACATCAATACTGAATGACGAAACCCATTTGTACTTAATGACTCTTTCTCCCCTCTTCAAATATATGAAAGAACGTATAACATTCCTCGTGTATCCAATATATTATTAAGTACTACTTCGCTAATGACTCGTTGGATAAGCGAGGAGGTGCTTTATGAAAAGCAGGTTTCAGCAACAATCATCTTTTAGCACATTCTAAGTCCACTATGCTAATTGCTTTTAGATTGTGCGGGAATGCGGGTTCTTCCCAGCAGGTTATTCATCACGGGGATTTATTAATTAAGTGGATGATAACTGCAGAGGTCCTGAATCATTTTTCAAGGAAGATTCCCCATTGGACTGTTTTATGACTAGAAAGGGGAGGTAGAAGTTCCCTCCCCACTCCAGATAAGAGCCGAAAAATGTACTCCGGGATTTATGAATGCAAAGAGTTAACGAAAGACTTGCTGCTGCGTTTGTAAGCTTGAAGATACAAATTGCCATAAAAAGAAATGCAATTTTAATGGAATTAATGTAAATTTTTAAATAAATGCAAATTTACCTGAAATTTTGGTACAAAATTGCATTTACGCCACACCTCTTGTAACCATTTCTAGTAAATATTTTTAAAATAATATTTATAGAGTACATAACTAACATTTAACTGTTTTGTGAATCAAAAGATTTTTAAAAAATTATAAAAATATTTCAATTTTTATATGAAAACTCAGTATTTTTTTTTCTAAAAAAGTGCATTTTTTGAAGAAAAAATGGTTATAAAATGAATACATGAGCACAGAAATATTATATTCTACTTCATGACACAGCTAATATCGAACAAAATATCCTGGGGAAAATGTAAGGCAATATCTTAAGCACGGCATGAAAAATTATGAAATATTTATCGTAAAGAAATTTTTCGAAATACACACTTTTCCAGGAAGCGCGTTTAAGGATTTTAATACTGTTCAAAATACTATGATTCTGGTTCATTATTTCTTGTATATCGTAGCGTCTAGTTATCCTAGAAACAAAAATAAAATTGTTCTAGAATCCTAATTGTGTAACCAAATGAAATGAGGTTAAAAAAAAAAAATCGAAAACTTACAGAAAACAAGGATTTTTCTGGGAGTCTCATATTTTAATTTAGTAAAATTATTTTTCTTTTTTTATTTAATAAAAATATATATTGAAAAAGAAAAATGAAAAGTTGCTGAGGAACTGCCGACCGTTTCTGAAAGTTGTTCTCGTGTCTAACAAGAAACTTCGTCTGATAATGCTTACAAAATTTGAATTTTTTCCGGCTTTTTAGAGAAGTTTCTGTTTGATTCAAATCTTTATGTTTAAAGGAACTATACAAGGTGTTCCTAAATCATCGACTTATGCTTTTATTCCCTAAATATTGATCCTACACCTATACAATAAATTACAAAGTTACGTAAAAAATACGTAAATTTATGGCATTGGATAAAATTTTTCGGCGATTAAATTTAAATAAGTGCAAATTTTAAATTTTTATACGGACCTCGTAAAAAAAGAAAATCAGTAAAATGAGTCCCATGCATTAATTAGGAGATGTACAAAATTTCAAATTTTTCAGCATCAAAAGGCAGAGATATGAATATAAATATATATGTACTTAAAACACTTTTCAAAGGCTTTTGGAGAGGAAAAATTACATGGCAAGATCGCGTTTCAGGAGCAGTGCACAAATTAACGGAAGAAAACATTGATTGCATTAATGCGTACACGTTTGCTATTGTGGGCATTGTATCGCCCCTTACCAAGTTCGTTCAAACATATCACTCACGGAGGAACTGACATCAATGAAAATCAATTGAAACCCCCCTCCCTCTCTCCATTCTGAAAAAAAAGTTAACTGATTGAAAATTAAAAGTGATGTATTTTAAATTAAATATGTATTATGTTTGATATAATTAACTACAGTTTATATGCTCCCAGTTTCAACATACTTATAGAATTCATTGTCATTATTTCCCTTTGCTTGTACATAATTATTCCAGATTTATGTGGCTACAGGTGCAAAGAATTCGTGGACTGTTATCTCCTTTTCTACAGCTGTCGTGTGACCGCTGTGTACAACTATACTGTTGCAGAACTACTCTTCTACTCCTGGGGTTCGTCGTTCTAAAGTTCTTTTGGTGTAAAAAGTTCTAGTAAAAAGTCACTTGTTAGGATGGAACACAAACTTTATTGCTTCTAGAACTTCGTAGAACAATCAGCTGTACACAATTCACAAGCACAATCTAACAGTAACGTGCTTTTAACAGTCCGCTAAGATCAGAAGCATTCACAAATGCTGTAATTCTCACATAAAATAAAACACATCCACAGGTAAAACTTCAGTGGAAATATTCGAGGGATAACACTAACAGTCCCTCAAGACTCAGCAGTGAAGAATTTACATACAGCACTTAAATTCAAAGCTTCAAAAAGCAAGCCAAAACACAGCTTCTATAGCACTCACTAGCGTACACGCTCAGAGAGCCTTCACAATACGGGCGCTCACTCACACTGAACTGGGGCTTTAAAGGCACTTCTATTTATGGCCGACGCAGAAGGTGCAAGAAGCCTCCAGAAAAGTCTATTTCACGAAGATTCTAGATAAAGCGGGAATTTTGATTACGTCATAGAAGAGAAATGTTAGGTTATTATGCGTTTTTAATGCAGGAAAACCAACTTTCAGGCCCCATTGGGAAAATCGCGCCCAATGACCAAAATGTCGCCACGCTTGGCGACTTTTGGCGAAATATCGCCCAATTGGGTGCCAAAAATAAGTCTCCAAAAGTGAAGAGAACGAGACCCTAGGAGCAATATTTCTCGAGATTTCTAGAAGCCCCATAGAAAAACATACGGGAAACCGAAACCTCCGTATCTCCGGTTCTAGTTGGCCGAATTTGATGCAACAAAAAGCAAAATTTATCTATTTGAAGCGTAGAATACGAATTTTAAACCATTTTAAGCCCCAGAGCAGCGGGTTGCCCCGAAAATTCGTAACATTACACTAGATGTTATACAAAATACAAATTAAATTACTTCGATATTTTTTTACCGTTTTTTACTCTCGATTTATCTTTTCCAATCGAAACTATAAAATAAATAAACTATTTTAAGACTATTGGAAACATTTCGAAGAAAAAACAAACAATGCCAGTAGTGGAGTGGATTTTATCCATAGTTTGATCTCACGGAAGAGAGAATCTCGAGTAAAGATCACATTTTTTTTTTCTTTCTTTCTGGAATTTTTAGATTTGTTTCCCGAAATGTTAGAGAGAAAATCATGCCAGTGTCCATTGTTATTCCATCGCGTCACTTAAACGTAAACATTTCAATAAAATCTTATTTTCACTTCAGTACACTTATATTTTTCTTTTGGTTAAAAAAAGCTTTGACAACTCACAATTGCCAATGCAAGTCTGTTCAATCGCAGAGTCCTCATACACTCTATGCAAAGTGACTTCACTTGTATATGAGGTATGATATTTTGATTGGACGATTGAATAAGACATTGGGTATGGTAGATGGCTGAAGCATGAAGGCTCCGTGTTCGTGCCTACCATGCGGACGTTGATCTAACTGTCTAGAGTTTGGGGCGGTTTTTTTTTTTTTTTCTGGTGTAACGTGAATACACGTTAGAACACCTTAGGGCGGAGAATGCCCGCAGTCCAAGGCATTCTCCATGCAGGCAGATGTCTCTCGCGTAGGTTTTTCATAACGCTAAACACTCCAAAACTCCTTTGTCCATTACAAATAAGTAGGCAATGTACATTGAAAAAAATGTTCAAAATAAGGAAAGAAAAAAATACTATAAGAAAAAAATCCTCTAAGTAATTTTTGCTAAGAGGGTTTTTTTTTTTTAATTTCTAGACGACCTCCGTACAAAAAATTTCCAATGAATGCAATGTGCCGTATACGCTCA
>JAWZYV010002974.1:0-14031 GCA_038373885.1 Cheiracanthium punctorium
CCCCCCCCACCCCCCCCCCCCCCCCCCCCCCCCCCCCCCCCCCCCCCCCCCCCCCCCCCCCCCCCCACACACACACACACACAAAGACACACGCTTTTCTTAATCATGAACCCAATGTTTAACTAATTCGCTTTTATTATCAGTATTTTCCCCGTCTCAATGACGTGAGCAGCAGGTTTGAACCAATGTTCAAAATTGTCTGTTAAACACAGTCCACTCAGATTTTAAACTTGCTGTTCAGTGGAAACAACTTAACACTTTTGCCCTTTTTTCCAGAAACTCAGAGGATTAATGCTTTGTAAAATTAATTAAAAACCTTGCATAATAACACACATAAAATGCTACTTATCAACAGTACAATCTTTCGGGCGGTACAGAACGGTTCATTCTTCCTCGGTTGCAAAAAAGTTCAAGCAGTCACAAGATTAGAAAGCTTGGAACCGAAAAAAAAGCCTGTGTTTCTAGTTAAAGGCTTTCTACTCGGTTTTGAACTAAGGCAGGATGGGACCTTTTTGTCCCGTTCGAAATAAACATATTATTCATAAATCCCATTTTGGGTTTGTTCTACAAACTACAAAGTTTTAATTTTCTGCATTCTAACTCCAGATTTTGTAAGTTTTCATTACTTTTGATTAATATTGTGGTTTCTTATGACACATCTTCTGCCGCAGCTTAGTTTCTGTTGTCTAGGATTATCAAGGTGTCGACAGATCAGGGAAATCATGGAAAAATCAGGGTACTTTATCGATCTGGAAAAATTATGGAAATATCAGGGAATTTTGTAAAAATATTTAAAAATCAGGGAACTTTCGTTTTTGCCTAGTAAACTAGATTGTTTTTAGTTGTCAATCAGCGTCTGACTCGCGGCTCCGTTCCGGATCATACGATACTCAACTGAGGCAAACATTTTAGGAATCCGAAAACCAGAATATAGATCATACGAGAACATAGACACGGTTTTGAAAAAACAAGGTGCACATGATAAAGTTTTCGGATTTCACACAAACTAGTCCTTATATTCAGATGACTAGATGTCGTCTTTTTTTTATAGATAGGGCTCATTTTGAAGCCTTTTTACATATTTTTTTTTAATTTGAAACGATACATCGATAAATAAAATAAGTTATTAGGTGGCCAGTTTATTTTGATCAGTCATCCTTACGCTTAAAATTGAACACTATCTTTAAAAAACGAGGAAACTTTCTGCTATATTGTCTTTTAGTGTTCAGCTAAATTTATGTTTGGATTTATGAAACTCAACTACAATTTTATTAATATTAAGCACTTTTGTGGTTTTCTATTATTTATTTCCCTACATGAAGCATTCACCTCCATGTGTGCATGATACACAATGGTGATTTACATGAAAGATTATGGTATGTATATAATTAGTTCTGGAAATTTGATAAAGAAAGTCAGGGAAAAATCAGGGAACTTTTTTTTCTCAATTTCTGTAGCCTCTCTGATTATGCATGCTATGCGTCTGTATCATACCATTTTCAAACATCGGGGTCAAATCAAACACACCTCTCCTATATTATGTGCGTTCACCAGCAGCGCCTTCTTGTGGCGGCGTGCTGACAAGTAAACTATTTTTGGCTAAACTTTGGTTGCACCTCTTGCGCATGGGTCGTGGATCGTGTGACCTGTATAGTGTGATATATCGAGTATATGTAATTATATGCAACGGTAAGAGTCACAATTATTAACCTGGTCAAGCCCGAGTGTACTTGATGTTGGGCTTCCTTCGATTCTCACACCAATGGACAACATTGTGCTACGCTTAGAACCTTAACAGAGCAACAATTCACGGATCTGGAGGTGCGATTTTTCGTAGGCAAAGGGCACAGGTACGGGTAAAGGGTGAGGAGAAGGGTGGGTTGAGGGGGGGGCGTGCTCATGTGCAGCGTGACGTATTGGGGAGGTGCGTGGGGGAGAAAGAAGAGGGTATGGTTTGGTTGGGAGACTAAGGGGGATGGTAGGGGGTCTGTGGTTAAGGTGCGGGGGAGTGGGGTTTAGACTAATGGTAGCGGTATCTGTTATATAGTGATGGGTTGAGTGGTGTGCGCGGTGGCGTGGGGTGGATGGGGGAAGCGAATTTTTTGACAGTGGTGCACTATATGTGAGAGCTCACATTCTGGGTGGGGGGGGGGAGGAAGGGTGGGTGGAGGGTGGCAGTGCCGGTGCTGGTGGGAACTGTGGGGTTATTTGACTGGGTTGGGTCATTGGTCGGGGGTAAGAAGTAGGGGTTTTTTTTTTTTTTTTGATGGTGGCGGGAGGTTTTTGAAGTGGGGAGCGTTATCACACGGCGGATGTGTTTAATTATAATGGGCCCAGATAATATTTAAGTGATATTTCATTTTGATGAAAAGTAATTTGAAGATAAAAATTATTTTCCGTATAGCCAGCATGATTCTGCATTGTACGTCCTCGATTTCTATTTATCATATAGCGTTAATCGCGTAAATTATAAACATGATTTTATATTGAAATATTATTAATTAGTTATATTTTTATAACAAGTACATACCTGCATTAATTTTAAATACTTTCTTCATCAATTTCTAAAACAACAAAATACATTTAAAACTGTTTGTAAGAAGAGAGAGAAAGGGATGGTATCTGCACAATTTAATTAAAACTTTAAAAGTTAATACATGCTTAGTTTAAAAAATTGAGGTAAATTCACCAATTTCGAATCGAGAGTGGGATTACGGTAAGGGAAGGCGGAAGGAGACTAAATTTCCTTGATATGCCTCGTGAATGACCGAAGCAAAAGTACTTTTAAAAAGAGTGGGAAATAAACAACTATGGCGTTGAATTTTGTAATACAACATTACTGAATAATTTATATTTTTAAAGATGTACGTCTTTACGTCGCGTAATAGTCGTTCAAGTTTTTGCCAATTTTTCATGGTAAACAGTCTAGGCGCTGACTAATTATGCAGAGAAAATTTTACAACATAAAATTGTAACTCTAAAGAATGATTATCAATCGTTTTTTATATCTAGAATAAAAATAACTTAGCAGTATGTCTTTTCTTTTCTGTTTTAAGTAAAATAATCACTCTTCAAAGTGTCAAAACTGTTTAATGTAGAAAAGATAAATTTAAAAGTATAATATAAGCCTTGCTAAACTCTCATATTCAATAGTCTCATACATTTTTAAACAATCCTTTTAATAATTTATTTTAAACAGAAGTCACTCGATTGTCTTACAATAGTGTCTCTTTTTTTCAATAATTCTTGAAAAAGAAACTTTTTGAATTACTGAAAACAAAAACACCACAAACATAAAAACAGAAAAAAACAGTCATTGCTATATACATATTATATACTGAAATAAGAAAGTCATTCTCATATATTATATATGATAGATAGATAGAATGATTATCAATTAGTTTTTTTAATTGTGAATAAAAATAACTCATATATGTCTTTCTTTTCTGTTAACGTAAAATCAATCACTCTCAAAGTGTCTCAAACTGTTTAATGTAGAAGAGATAAATTTAAAAATATATAAGTCTTTGTAAACTCTCTATATTCAATAGTTATACTATTTTAAAACAATCCTCTTAATAATTTTATTTAAACAGTCCATATAAGTCTACAATATTCTGGTGTCTTACAATAGTGTTGTTTTTTTCAATAATTCTTTAAAAAGAAATTTTTCATCCAACTTATTTTTAATATAGTTTAAGCCTGAAATCTCAATAATTACTTCATCCTTAAAGGATAGGCACCAAAAGACACTACTTACCAGTTATTTGCACAAATTTTATGGTCCTCAAAGCTGTAAATATTTGAGTTTTCTATATCTATTAGTCTTCACTGACTGAATCAGTTTGAAAATTACACTAGTTCCATAATCATGGAGAAAAAATAGATAAGGAAAGAGAAAATGACTTTCATTCACCATTTAAAGCATATTAGAACTTTAACAAAAATCAACACGATATCTTTATACTTTTATTTGAACAAACAAAATGCATTTTACATCCATTCATTGCATCACATCTGTCACACTATTACAGTATTACATTTCTTGAATTACTATGACAACCATGGTAAAAAATTAGAAAAATTCTTAATAGAAAAGAATTTAACAAGTAGTTAAAGTAATAAATATTCATAAAGATCTGCTAATAAAAAAAATCACACTGGTTCCAAGCTAAAAATGAATTTAAAAAAGAAATAAATGCATTACAACTAAATTTAAAACTATTATATATACTATATATTGTAATCGATTAAATACACTCAAAATTATCTTTTTTAAAATACAAGATATGATTTCCTATCAACTGCTATTATATTTTGGTAAAATTAATTTGTATATATCGCATATAAAATTCTCTTTAACAAACAAATATTTAAAAAATTTATTTGTTGAACAATAATGCTAAATTTCCGAGTCAATATATAATCGGTGTTAGCTATCAAGCATATTTGATTTCTTCTTCTGGGCTTCTGGATATTTTACGTTGACAACATAAAAACATTTAAACAAGTTATCAAAAGTCTTTAAAGGACATTGGCCAATTTCAACTACGTTTTTGTCCAAAACTAAGAGTGTATTATTGTAGTGGAATCTTTCTCCTGTACATAAAACGTACGGCCGTGTCTCAGCAATGTTTTCAACAGCCTCATCCAACGCGCCATTTACCTGTAAAGTGAAAAAAGATTATTTTAATATATCACAAAATATTGAAAACATTTCTTTTAATGCTGTGTACTTCACAAAAAAATCTAAATAACTATTTTGTAACTTTTGATAAGTTTTAAATGACTGTAATAATTTTACCCCGATCTATCTGAATAGCACATCAGATCGGAATTTCGTCCTTTGATCTTCTGAAACTTGAACGACATACCATTTAATTAAACATAACAGCATTCTGCAGTACAAACGGCAATTCTTTTAAATTAGTGTGTAACTCATTGCTATATGTATCATTATAATAAACATTAATCTTAAAACTGCTCACATATATTGAATTGCTCATAATATTAATACATAAAATCAGTATCTCAAAAAAGGAAACACATTCCCCTTTTAAAAAGATAATGCACAGCACCACTTTCTTTATATGGTGTGTTTGTGTATGGATAGGGGAGGGGGGGCTGAAGTTGTTAAATAATTCCCGATAACGTTTTTCATCCTTAAAAATGTTACTTTATTAGATTTTTTAAAATTTAATTTTCTTACTTTAATGTCAACATTTAAAATTGAAAATTTTGCACAAATCTTCGGAACATACTTCCGTTTTAATTATTCCTGCACATAGAACAGCAATAAAATAACTTTGAATGAGTTCTTAAATATATCTTTGGAAAGGATTTTTCTCATCCCACATTTTTCTTTCATCATTACCCTTTCTTTAAGAGGAGACACACATTTAAGTACTTTTGCTTCATAAATACATTTGCAAATTTTTATGCAATATTTTACTTTTATTTTGATCAATAGCATAAAATCATTAGAAAACACTTTTTTCACATATTTTTCATTTGCTGCTATATGGTGTATAAGTATAATGCAAAGTTGAGAAATATGTATCAACAGATGAACATGATATGAAAATTCTATTAAAAATCTCTCAAATTTGAAATTCACTAACAAATTTTTTTCTTCCCTATTCCAGTTACTGTTAATAATTCTGCCAACATTGATAATGCTGATAATTTTTTTAGAAAAAAATATATCGATAACAAGTATTTTAAAATCCAATTTATGCAAACAATAAAAGAAATAAATGCAGTTGCCATATTTCCAAGGAGTTTTTAATAAATTTGTCCAATTTAAAGAAAAACAAAAACAAGGCGTATTGAACTAAGTATCAGTCATTTTCTAAATGTAATTAAAAAGAATTGCTACATGAAAAGTACATAAAATAAGATTTTATAGTAATCAATGCACTGGAATTTTTTTTAACTAAAGCAAAAATTAACTCTTTATGAATGTAAGAAACCCTGATATTGATATTTTCTTTTCTTTAGCAGTTTATTATTAGTAACAATGCATTTGGAGCTTTTTAAATAAAGTAACTGTTACAGAAGTGTCGTACCGTACGTGTCTTGTGTAATTCTGAGATTTAAAAATACTCTTAAAATTATGGCATCATTCAAAATTTTAAGTGGATCGATTAAAATATTGAACAAAAAACTATACTAAAAGTCTGTTACATTTTATAAAAATAAATTTAAGCTTCAGGATATAAAGGCAATTTCAGGACAAGTATGACCCCTCATTTAATACATGAATTTGAAGAAACAAAGATTTACCTAGTTCAAGAAAGCACAGTAATATTTATTTGTAAGAAAGAAAAAATGACATTTATCAAAGTAAATTCTGAACCTTCTCAGAAGCACACTGCCATAATCACCAATAATCCAATCAAAACAAAATCACCTGCATAACATATAACAAACCAATCACAACACACATAACAACCTTCCCTACAAAAAAACACATTCATAACATTCCCCTACCCAACACTCATCTCTTCTACACCCCCCTCCCTTTCCCCTACCTCTCCCCAAACCTCCACCACTTTCCACAAAACCTTCCAACATCCACCCACATCCCACATACACCTACACACACCTACCCCCCCCCACCTACATAACCCCTTCACAAATCCACCCCCACACCCACCATCCCAAACCACAAAAAACTTCCCTTAACCAAACCCCCCTTCAACAAAACACATTCAAATCATCCACATCCCATCCTCCTCCACCCTAACCTCTTCTCCCCCCACCCCCTACTCAAACCCATAAAACCAATCAACCCTTTCTCTCAAATCCCCCCAAACAAACCCAACACACCTCATCCACCACTCCAATAACCCCCACACAAACAAACACCAACCACCAACCTCACAACAAAATAACCATAAAACCACCCACCACCCATCCTCACAACCACACAACAACCCTCCCACCCTCTCTCCCCTCCACACACCAAACACCCCCTAAACCTACACACAACCCATTCTTCAACAAAACTTATACCCACTAACAAAACCCACCCCCATACCCCCCCCCCCCTTCCTCTTCAATCCCCCCCCCCACCCTCCACAAACTCCATCCCCCAACCGTTCATAAACCACATCCATCCCAACCCCCTCAAACCACCTAACCACCTCCCCCTCCTTTCAAATATATATATATATATCTATATATATTTTTTTTTATTTTTTTTTTTTTTTATTTTAATCTAAACACACCAACCCACATATTCCCACCAACACCCCAACTTTTAACACTTCCTTCGCCTCTTGCTATCGCATATATCATTCCAAAAATCTGGTTCTATCATTTACGTATGCATAATATAAGAGAAAATCACACTACGCATTAACGCAAGAAACCAAGAAACCTCAACATCTTATTCCCATAATTATAGAGACTGTGTGCTGTGCACAAAATAAAGAGTGTGTGATCCTGTGCGCTCTGATACGAGCTGTGCCACACTCGCTCTTCACAAATTTGTCTTCATATACAACCCAAACCCCAATCCTTCCACCCATCACCCCCAATCACAAACCCTTTACAACCACTCCACCACCCATCTCGCTACTCACACCCGCCCCCCCCTCCCCCCCCCCACCACCCCCCTCACCCACTCACCCCACCTCCTGCACCCCCCCCCCCAGTCAAGATACCCATCTATCCCCCCTCCCCTCCCTCTATTAGTAAACGATTGCCCACACTGAACCCCCCCCCCCCCCCACCTTACCCCCTCTTTCCCCTCACTCCGCCCCCCCCCGACACACTCCCTCCCCACCCCGTGTGTGTAGACTTATAATCTTTTATACCATCACAGATAAGCCCCCCCCTACTAAATAATCACTCTCACTCACTCAGAAGATCACCTCGTGTATTCGCTCTCACGGTTTATGAGTATAGCAGGCGACTAACTAGTTTTCAAAACCGCGCAAGTAGCGTTCAATAGTGCCATTTCGTACACCCCCCCCCCCCAGACCCCCGAGTAGATATTATATATTCATCCCCCTCTCCCGTACCCACCCTCCCACCTAGTGTGTGTGCACATCAATCCCATCAGCGCTATACGCCCCCTAGCAACCACGAGAGCCCCTGCGCGCCCACCTCTCCCCCACACGACTCAGCATTCGAGATGTAGAGATATAGACATAAAATGGCATTTAGTAGAAAGAAACAATTTTTAACACAAATAAATTTAATACACAGGCAGAATTAGACAAAAACCAGAAAACCTCACTGTTCAATAAATCTCAATAAAAAACAAACACATACATATCTTTGTCAGATATTATCTAATAATACAGCTTTAATATTTGATATTTAGCAATTAGTGCAGAGTTTAAAAATTATCGCACTTTTAAGGCACAAAACATAAACCATATTAAATGAAAAGGAAATTTTAAAAAGAAATATTTTCATTAATGCTGAAATTAATTATTTTCACTATACCAAATATTCAAATTTAAATTCTTATTATAAACCTCAAAATTTATGACACCTCTAAAGGTATGTTCTTTGTAGTGCAATGAAACTTCTTAAAATAAACTTTTATTCACAGGTGTGAACTTATTACAGTTTTCAGAGTGTGACTTCTAGTTCCTTAACCTAGAATTTAGAGATTAATATAAGCTATCTGTTTATGTAGCCAACTATTTATCCTGAGATACATTTTATGTGTATAAATATGCTACTATTGCCCCAATCTCACCAAAATTTTTGAAATCTATATCTATACAATAATTATATAGATAAACTAAAATTAAAGTAAGGGGAGAATAATGATCAAGAATAATTTTTACCCAAACTGGCAAAAAATCTCATTACTGTTGCAATCAGGTTAAACAACAACATATTAAAACATACCATATTACTTTACACCAAATATATATTTCTATTAATTAAAATTATCTCAAAATAATAAGTTCTTTGTAATTAATACTTAGCTGTAGTTGTTTTACTATTAAATCTCTTTTCAAGCTTTACAATGGCTACTCTTAAATGATAAGCAATTTTCCTGTATAAAAAAATATAAAACAGTGGATGTATATACCCACATATATTTAAAGCATACAATTCAAACTTTTTTTAGAATAATTTCTTTTATAATAAATTCTAAAATTTAGAATTAGAATAGTTATTAAATTTAAAATAAGTCTTGTTAATGTTGGGATGAAGGATTTTTTTTAACTCTGGAATGGATAATCTTTAACAATATAATTTCTTCAGATTTACATGCAATAAAACAAATGTACTTTGGAGGAATACATACATCAATTAAATATCTTTCTAAATTTTTCTGTATGCTGATAATTAGGGAATACATGTTACGGATTTGTTCAGAGTGGAACTAAGTCATTTAACATGTATTTCAGAATGTGTGTGCATAGGTAAAATATTATTTATATCATATAAGTATAATTCAGATTCATACTATAGAAGGAATATAGAAGGATTTATCAAAACATAAATTTTTTGTGCCTAGATAAATTAAATATCGCAAATAATAAATTATCTTTTTCCAAAATGCCAAAACATTTAATTGAGAGTAAGTTTGAAAATTCACATATCATACAAATTAAATAAATAAATTTAATTATATCATATATAATATCATATAAGTATAATTCAGATTCATAGTGTCTAGAAGGATTTATCAAAACACAAATTTTTTATGCTTAGATAAATTAACTATTTGCAAATAATAAATTATGTTTCTCCAAAATGCCAAAACATTTAATTGAGAGTAAGTTTGAAAATACACATATCACACAAAATAAATAAATTTATATTAATTAAATATCTTTCTAAATTTTTCTCTTTGTTGATAATTATGAAATAAATGTCATGGATATGATCAGAGTGGAATTAAGATATTTAATATATTTGCACAATGTGTGTGCATTGATAAAATATTATTTATATCATATTTAAAAAGTGTAATTCAGATTCATACTGTCTTTAGAAGGGTTTATCAAAACACAAATGTTTTGTGATCACAGATAAATTAAATATTGGAAATTATAAATTGTCTTTGTCCAAAGTGCACTTCAAAATCATTTAATTGAAAGTTAGTTTAAAAATACACATTTTATACAAATTAAATAAATATATCTACATTAATATTTCTGAATTTTTCTGTATGTTGATAATTATGAAATAAATTTCAGGGATATGTTCAGAGTGGAACTAAGCCATTAAACATATGTTTTGCAGAATGTATGTGCATACGTAAAATATTACATATATCATATTTAATAAGTATAATTCACATTCATACTGTCTTCAGAAGGATTTACCGAAACACAAGTTTTTTGTGCCTAGATAAATTAAATATTGCAAGTTATAAATTTTCTTTTCCAAAAAGCCTAAACATTAAATTGAAAGTAAGTTTAGAAATATACATATCATGCAAACTAAATATATTTATATTAATTAAATATCTTTCTAATTTTTTTAATATGTTGATATTTATGAAAGAAATGTCAGGCATTAATGTTCAAAGTGGAACTAAGCCGTTTAACGTACGTTTTGCAGAATGTGTGTGCATAGATAAAATATCATTTATATCATATTTAATAATTATAATTCAGATTCATGCTGTCTTTAGAAGGACTTAAGAAAAATCACAAGAGAGATAAAACACAGGAAACGAGAGACTGGCTTGGTCTTTGGGAATATACTTCAAACGGTAACATAAGATTTTTTAACAGAAAATTGAAAAGGACTTACCATACAGCTTTTGGGTAACTTCTTCTTCAATACCGCTATCCAATAAAATAATGTTAAGATCTTCTTTACTTATCCATTGTTTTTTTTATAAAACACAGACACGATGACAGTGGAAAAAAAGCCCGCTCTATGACATACCAGGGTCGAAAAGATAAGGCGCTAAAACGTATTGACCAATCAGAATATCCCCCGTTCCTAGCGAAAAGAACATCAACTAATTTTCACTCAAAGACGATCGAACGTTATCAGTATTTTGGGAAACAGGAAGCAGGACGTGGAATTCGCGGAAAACGAATACTTAAAGAGCGTTTTTGCGTAAATACCAGTGGATTTCGATGCAAATACATCGAATCCATGAATTTTTCCTTTCACTCCGACATTGATTACTTTTTTCGCTCACTTGGATTAAGCGTGTGCTTTTTCTCTAATCACATAACTACGGATACCGTACACCATAGTGGTTTTCATTCGACCCCCCCCCCCCTTTACTCTCACCGTATCTGTCTGATGACCCTGATTGTCCGTCATTGTTTGAACAGCTGGATTTGAAAGTGAAAGTTAGAGATTGATTGAAAAGGATTATGTCACCTTTTCTTTCTTTCTTTTTTTTTTTTTTTTTTTTTGTTGTTGTTGTTGTTGAGTAACAGTGTAGATGGCGCTGAATATTAAACAGCATATAGTAATTCACATGGATGATGAGCAGTAGAGTGCTCACCCCACTGCTTTAGGGAAGTGCGTCCTTAGTTACGCTATATCGCGACAAAACAGGACAGTCGACACTGAGCGCAATCGTAATGATGAGTCTAA
Organism: Cheiracanthium punctorium; assembly: GCA_038373885.1. Lineage (NCBI taxonomy): Eukaryota > Metazoa > Arthropoda > Arachnida > Araneae > Cheiracanthiidae > Cheiracanthium > Cheiracanthium punctorium. The sequence goes on from JAWZYV010002974.1 coordinate 11,548, forward strand.
TTTACACGATCAGGATCCATGAAATTATGTTTTATTAACGTTACAGTGATATTTCTGTCGGAAAACTTCATTTTCTAGTCAGGCGTTACAGATCGATAGGTTATGTTTGTAAACTGCTTCTGAAGTTCACAAGATGCCCCCTTGTAAATTGAATACCCATTCAAAGTAGAATAATGGCTGACTTAGTTGGACCCTTTTTTTAAGCAAGATTGTGTTTCAAATGGAAATATTTCCTATTCCATTGAATTACTCTTCTGTTCAACAAAAACTTGGGATTCGAGTGAAAAACTTTGGAAACTATTCGATTCCTTGCGATTTTGTATCGCAATCGATCTAATTATAATCTTGAATGCTGTTTGCCTGAAAATTATTTTGCCAGCCGCGCAACAGCGAAGTCACTAGAAAGCTCTCTAGCCGTTGTCCAGCCATATTTAATGGAAATGTGCGAGCCTGGGTTGGTGTCGTCGTTCGTAAGGGCTTTGTCTGGACTTTCTAGTGATGAGACCGGTTGTTTGGAACTGATTGCACAAGTTGGATACAACTTTCGATGCCAGTTGTAAACATCATATTAAACCCCTTTAGACTACCCAATTCAAGCTTACCGACAGTTCTCTATCTTTCTGAATTATCTAAAAGATCATGAGAACCCATTCTCACTAAACAAGCAGTCAAACATTTGAAGATAAATTTGTACTATTCGTTCCTCAAAATGTATAGAATACAAATTTTAGAGATTTTACTATTATCAGCAATACTTTACCCAGGGGGATTATCGTTTTATTGTGGAAAAGTTTGTTTTTTCCACTATATGGATTCCTCCCCGATTTTTTTTTTTTTTTTTTAATACGGCCCTGATTATGAGATTTGAATAATTTGGAAAAACAAGCTTCTGACCTTAATTTTGGACAAAACTACATTGTTGCAAGGACGTAACTATAAGTACTCCAAACTTTTCGCTTTTAATTTTGATTAAATGTACAGTTTCTTCATCGATTGTACAGTAAATTATCGTAATGTATAAAATGATTTTTCTTTTTTTTTAAGATGTCTTGTTAACAATTTTGTGTAATTTGTTGCAGTTTTTTATCGTAATAAATTCTAAGTCTGCTTATTGAAGGAGTTCTTTTGCTTATTACACATATTACCCGAATTATCCAACCTTTTCGATTTTTCGGAATACCTTTGCTCCCAGTTAGTTTGAATAAACGAGGTTGTACTGCATTGTGTTACTATCGGCTAGTTAATCTAAGTATTTGCCTTCTAAGGACTCTTAAGAATTCTCGGGTGAGTCATCGCCAGCGATACCTGGTGGTTGCGTTGGAAAGCAAAATATTCTCTTGGGTTCAAGAAGTTCCAAACACCTCACCATGTGAATCAGCGTTTGCGGATTGGGTTGATATTTCAATGCGAGAAATTTCCGGATGACTGAGATGCCTGCCTAATACCACCAAGAATGAATCAGGTGATTCATTCATTCATCACCTGATCAACTTCCTGAGAATGCTCAGAAAGTCCTGTGGTTATATTTAACCGCAGCCGTTCGGTGTGCGCGTGTGTTTTCCTTTTTACTGTTTATGTCTGGCGAAGTTTAAATACATTATTTTTCCTGTGACTGACAGTATGCTGTAGTGCATTTAAAATATTATGAATATTTTTTTCTAGTAGTTTCTCTAGTAATTCCTCTTGGTGGTCCCGTGAGTAGGTCATAGTTCAAAAATTTAATTACTCTAGAAACACACGCTAATACATCACGTTGACACTGAAAAGGCAGGAATAAAAGCATGGTACTTTCATGATTTCTTACCTAATTCAATTTTATTTTTTTTTTTGTTTTGTTTTGTACAATATACATATATATTTATTTTTATTTAAAAAATTCATTTTTTTAAGCTTCCAATTTTATCATTACATTTTGTGCGTAAACTTTTGTATTTCCTTGTATTTATCTAATTCTTAGTCTCCCCCCAACAAAGTTTTTAAAAATATAGTCCATGGGTAAAATGAAAACGTTAAAGTGGCCGAGGCTTAAGTTTAATTGGAGACCATTCTCTATACAGTAAAAAAATGAAATAAAATAAGGGAATGAAAAGAAATCAAATGTGATCAATAGTTGAGACTCAACGTTACGTTTCGGCGGAGCATTCAGCTTATCTATCTTGGGGAAACAGTATTGCCGCATAAGGAAGTCTTCTATTCATCCTTAAAATGACGACAGCAAACAGATTAAACTTCCATTCATTGATGGGTTGAACTTCCCAACAACTCAATAGATTGTCATTGATTCACCACTGAATGTTTCAGTTTTTAAAAATACTCCGCATATTACTTTTCATATAATTGTTTTAAAGTTTATTTCTGTTTTAAATAAAAATTCTACACTTTTATTTTTTAAGAGCATGTTTTAATTTATATGTGCAACATAAAAGTATTAAAATAATAAACTACTGTTTTTCAAATTATTAACATGCTTGAATACGTATTTAT
>JAWZYV010002975.1:0-12246 GCA_038373885.1 Cheiracanthium punctorium
ATGTTCCGAGACTAAGTTAGAACTTCTGATATAAACTGCGATGAAGATAAACTTCTTTGCTTCTAAGAAGCTGAAATCACACACCCCCCCCCCAAGCTTCGATATTATATTTTTAGTGTGCACTATATCAAAAATAACTCAGTATTTTTTGTGCACTATAACAATCACAATAAAAATGTACAAGAATATTTCACATAATGGCCGCAACGGCAAATAGATTTACGTTCTCTTTCAAAATATAACATAGAAAGTGCAGACAAAAACACCTTTCACGAAATATTTACACAATTGTAGAAAAAAATACTGATTTGATGTGCAGCATATTCTTTGTTGCATCGTCATATAAACAAACAATACATAAATCAATATATAAAAAAAACAATGTAAATGACAGTTAAATAACATAAAAAATGTACTTACATTTTAGAAGATAATTCTATATCCTTTGCCATGACGATCAGTAATGTATCCTGAAATAAGTTCAATGGCGGCCTCCGACTTCCCACGTTGTTGATGTTATGGAATTCCCAATTCCTCCCGCCCGCCAAGAATAACGATTAGTACGCATGCGCGAGTTGAATGTTGTAAACATAATATCATTTCTGCGATATTCCCTGATATTCACCAATGTTGTAAACTGAATATCATTTCTGCGATATTCCCTGATATTCACCAATGTTGTAAACAGAATATCATTTCTGCGATATTCCCTGATATTCACCAATGTTTAAAATAGTATATTGAAATGAGTATATTGCTAAAAAATTGGACTAAATGAAAAAAAAACAAACATTAGGATGTTATTTCTGAATGATAAGATTATAAAATAATTGAAGAAATTCTCTTAAATGTTTTTAAAAAGGATTACTTTTAATTAATATCTGCCAATGTCGGCAGATGTCGTAAATTCAATGTATGACATTCAGAGACTTTCAAAATATTGCACGATATCGGTGGACATTCGTCAATATCTTTGTGCTACCTGGGAAGTGTGTGCTCTAACTACCGTAGCTATGCGTCGATTACTTAATTATTACCAAAATTATTTATATATATATATATATATATATATATTTTTCCTAGTCTTAGCAGTACTATGATGTATGGTGTATATATGGAGCATAGTTCTTCTACAGAAGCACCCAAAAGAATTTTAAACATTACGCTATATAGGAGTCATTCTTTAAATTGTATTTTAGAGCAGCGGTTCCCAACCTTTTAGCGTTGCCCCCTTCCCAACAAAGGATAGCTTATGATAGCGCCCCCCCTTTGCATTTCTTAGGATACATACAGTTTTTTTTGTTTTGTTTTGTTTTTTCAAGAATAGATATTTAGTCGCCTTTACTACAAAATAATTTTATCGTTAAAATTTTAATAACATTTTAAGCGAAAATAGATACGTTGATTTTTTTAACATGCATTAACACTTGCTCTTTACTTGTTCATCTCGTCCCCTCCTCACCCCCCCCTGCAAACGCTCTGCCCTTAGTCGTCGGCAGAAAAATTTCTAGAGGCGGGTGGGGCGCATGGAAAGAACAAAAATGCAGGGGAAAGAACGGCATTAAAAAAATCCATCCAAGCCCCCCCCCTTTTCCCTATGCTACCGTCGCCCATGCCTGGGCCCTCCCCAAAGGGGACACGAGCCACCGGTTGAAAACCGCTGTTTTACAGATCTTAAAAAAGCTCCATTGAAAATGGTGTCTATATCATTTATAGTTATTTTACAAAAGCATTCTAAAAAAATCCAATATATTAAAGTCTACGGCAGCTCCCTAGGATAGTGTAGTTGTTAGAGAACCATTCTACCACACCACGGTTCCCGGGTTCGATTCCTGGAAAGGGCCTGGGTATCAATTATTCCGTCCCATCAGAGAAGGCAACGCTGGTCCATTCATTAGGCGCCTCCATAATAAACTGGCAAGTACTTCCAATCTAGCTGAGAACAATGCCTATAAACGGCGTTGGGAAAAGAAGAGGTCAATAGCATAATCCACTACAAGATACATGATCCATTTCAAACACAATTCAATAAGTACTTAAGCGATTATACCTGCTTACTCTTCATTTAAAGTATATATATAATATATAAAGCTCTTTTACGGGTCTCGCAAAGCTTACATTATTAGTATTATAGAGCTGCATTGAGGTTATGCCCAAATCTCAACCAAATTTGATGTCGATACATTGCCAAATTTGGCGGAAGAAAGATCGTTTTATTGGAAAGTGTTTTATAACGATGCGTTTGGCTTGATTTCTCATTTTTTTATTATTAATCATGTCACTACAGTGGCGTAGCCAGAAAATTTTCATGGGGGGGGGGGGTTTCGACGACAGGAACTCACACATATGCATACATGTGTGTGATAAGGGAGTGAAGAATATACATTTTGACATACATGGCAAAAAATTACTCATGGGGGGTTATGACCCCCCCCTTGGCTACACCTCTGTGTCAGTACATTAAGAAATGAAAAGGGTTAAAAATGAATTTATCCTAATTCTCTTCTTTTACAGTCACTTCTCGTGTGATTGTAAAAGTGGTTATCTCATTTTGAGCTGTCGTATGTGCCAGGCTTTCGAAGAGATTTCATTAATTTAAGGCTGAGTTTGAAAACATCGTGCAATTTCGGTACATAAATACAAATAAACTATTTACATCAGGCACTTGAAAAGCCTTAATTTGTCTCTTCACAGGCCATGTTGCAAAAAACGGGCTGCATCAGTGGCAAAACCTTCAGAAAAAATTCTTCAAAATGAGAAATTTTGCATAGGCTGTCCCACTGTGAAAAATTCTGCTGTGCAAATCCATGTTTAAGAATTTTTAAAGAAAGTTTCATAAAAAGCACTTTTTTTCTTCACTCTGTGTAGAGCAACTTATAAAGAATTATTCTTGAATTTTTTGGGGTTTAGCGCAATTAGTTTAATTTAATTAGCGGATTAAAATCATCAAACAGAATTTATTCCTTCGAACTACAGCTTTAAGGAAACATTTATAATTTTTCTAATTTACAAGAATTGCGTTATTTAATAATAATAATAGTAAAATTTTCAATTTTCGATAGCCTTTTTACTGTCATTTTATTCAGAGCTTCGTGGAGGTAATCGCTCAGAAATTAAATATTTATCAGAGTTTCATTAAGATTAAATGATCATGATGTTTGCATAAAAGTTAAATTTATTTATTTCTGAGTAGTGATACGTCGACACATTTCAGATTTCAACTGGAATTTTTAATATCTAGACATTATATTTTCTTTGATTTTTTTTTCTTCATTTTAGACGATACGATTTTACGATAAGATAATGAAATGTGATGTGTTATGGCTAGATCTGAATAATTCTTTCTAGTCTGTAAATGCTGATATCTTTGCATAAGATGGTGCATTTAGATATGTTTTCCATGTCTCAGTATTTTTTTTCTTTTTGTTGTTCAAAAAAGGAGTTCTCAAAGACTCTTTGTTTCTTCCCAAATTTTATGCTGATTGTAAATTATAATTATAGTTGAATTTCCCATGTGTACGGGAAAGAAGATAGTAATAAATTTAAGGAATATAGGGTAATTCCCGTAGAGACGCTGCATCGGGACAGATGCCGCACCCCATGTATTTCTTTGTCGATGGATAGCCTTCAATCGTGCAGTATATGTGTGCAATGAGATTTCCTTAATAATAGTGTATAGCAGGAATCCCTTTCAATGCTTTAGCTGTAACCATACAATTCCTTATTTTGAGATAAGCACATTATCTCACTCTCCAAACTTTTAAATATGCTACGCTTAAGTACTCTTTCAGTGGCGTAGCCAGAAATTTTTCACGGGGGGGGTTACGACTACTGCAACTCATATATATGTATACGTGTGTGTTATAATGGAGTGAAGAATATACACTTTGTATGACAAAATATTCCTCATGGGGGGGTTATGACCCCCTTAACCAACCTTTGGCTACGCCACTGTACTCTTTCTACACTGATTACTGAATCCATGCATGATTCCGAAATAAAAACTAAATGAAGCACCTGCATAAAGTACTGTGTGTACGGTCACGCCACTTTCCGTTGCGAAGACGGGCAACTGTGATGTGTTACGTCAGTACCATGCAAAACGGGATACATGACGCACTGCTATTCCGGTATACATGCTGCAGTTTCTTTTGTACGGGATGCAGTTTCTTTTGTACGGTTTCTTTTGTACGGGATAGTAAACTTTTAATTTATTTTTTCGCTTCCTATTTTTTATACTACGGAATTTAAGTTACCAGAGTTTATTTACTGGATTTAATTACGTGTTATTGACCTTTTTTCCCTTTCATTTTGGCCTGACTCGCAAAGTTGGCCATGTTATTAGTCGTTAATTGTAATTGTGACAATTTTGTATTTTAACTTCTGGCTTAAAAGAAATATTGTTCTTGAAAACCAGATAAATTTTAAATTTAATAACAGATTTTATTAGAAACGCCCATATAAATCAATGTTAAAACAAACAAAACGATATGAGCACTATTTCCCTTCTCAGATACACTGATGTTACGTTGTTGATGAAATAACAATTAAAATTCAATAAAAAAAATAAGTATTTAATTTTAGTAGTGAACTAAGTCGGCAGACTCATATTGACTTAAACCTACTAATACGTTTCTTTGTACCCATTTAGTTTCTTTTTGTTATTACATAGGCAATTATAGTCCAGATGTGAATAGTTATTTTAATATTTATTATTCATTCTTTCATTAAGTTCTTATGACAGGGGCGGCATAACTCCCACAGGAGAGGATCGGCGTCTTACCCTGAAGAGCGGCTTCTCATCCAAAGTGGAATGTTTTAGAATTTTTTTTTAAGTATTTTTTTTTTTTTTTTGTCGCAGTATACATGTTCTATATTCTATTAAAATAGCATAGCATCATTTATTTTACTGTACGTGCACCATGTTTTTTTTTTTTTTTTTTTTACACAAATTCAAAAAATTGTGCGGCAAAAGTCCCGGAATTACCCTATATCTATTCATTAATAAATTTAAAGCAGCATAAACTTAACGAATATGTATTCCTTAAGTTTATTATGCTGTCTGTCTGGTGAACGAGAACTATTTTACTCACATACGCCACATACGTTTACTCACATACGTTCTAAGCCTTGTAATTTTACAGCACTGTGTTGTATGTTCACAATGGGTATTTAATTATAAGTTTCTGTAAATTTGCAGAAACTTATTACTAAGTTCCATTGTGACGTCTAATTAGTTAAAACATCCTCAGATTTCTACATTTTGTTCTAAAAAATTTATAAATTGAATAGAAATCATCATTTTTTTTTTCCAGTTATGTAAGCAAATTTCATTGCTTATATAACTGGTAATTCCATTTGAATTTCGTTTTTGATATTACCGCTACAAAAGATAATATTATTAAACAACACAAATAACCTAATGCTATTAAACGCACCGTTACATTACGATTCCTCAATAGTTTAAGAAAAATTTTGTAATATTTTTATTCTATTCACTTCTAGATATATTTCTGATTACGTGAGAAATATACGACGTCCAGCATTTCTTAATGTTTGACGTAAAACAGTAACACAGCAAATAATATTTCCTTTTATACACCAATTACTGTATTACTTTTTTAACGACGGATTGGCAAATTATAAATTAAGAAAGAAAAAAAAAATATGTATCATAACCATACGTGTGGCAAGTATCCCAGTATTATAGTTACGCTGATCCCTGACTCTCTGATTCTCTAACGATTCCGAGGGACAACTCCAAGATGAAACTTTTAACAGTATTACTAATAAAAGGTTAAAATGTTAAGCACAAAAAGACCATAACATTTACAGTACGATCCGCTTGAAAATTGTCATAATTATTCCCATAAAAATATAGAGAAAACTCTGCACTACTTTAAAAATCTGAAAAACTACCCGTTTTCTGATCTTTAAGCGATTTTTTGCTATTTTCCGCTCCATTTTATTTCCGAGAGTAAAAGGAGTTTTTCACAAAATTACGAGCCGCAAGTCACAATTGCGTTTATACTGAAGTCACTTCAGTAGGCTTTAAAGGAAAAATTACGATTCCAATTCATTTAAAATAGCTTTCTGGATTACACAGTTTAATTATTTTTCCCTCTTCATGAAGCATTGATATAAGAGGGGCTGCTTGCACAAGACGAAGTCGTTCGAATTTGAAAAGTTAACGCACGTTCCCAGAAGAGCACCGAATTCGATTTCGGTGTACAATAAAAATGGAATATGGCGTTCTTTATTTTAGGTGGATGAAGAGTAAATATATTGTGCGTAGACATATTTTTGTCAAATATTGTTTTTTTCTTTTTTAGCGCCTGTTGTAATTGCTTCCACAACGTGCTTTACCTTCTAGAAATAAATAATTTGTACGAATGCAATGAACATTCCAGAACTGACATTTTATATATATGGTGATTCAAAAAAAAGTTCTCAAAATGACATGGCAAATCAAGCATACAACGAATATCAAAAATCACATAGGAACACAGTGTCTCAATCGCCACTGCGTTACAGGATGTGTGCAAACGGAGATCGTCTTCATTGAAGTTGCAGATGCGTTGGGAGCAAGATGGCTATTAATTAATACGTACTAGTCCACTCATTTGGTAGTCGTACCTGGAAAGTTTTCCGGGAGTTTTGAAAGTGGGTAATTTTATAGATTTCGATTGCTCTTTCCGAATTCCAACTTTGCCCCTCGTATCTTTGCCGCTCGCGCCGCCATATTGAAAATTGATTTTACGGTAAAAAAGGATAATTATATAAATTGTAAGAAATTTTCTCTAGTTTCATTTTGTATAATTGTTTTTATCGTGAAATGAGTCGGAAAGGAGATATTGCAAAAATCTGCTTTTAGGCGCCATTTTTCTGATAAGGCGGCGCGAGCGGCAAAGATACGAAGGGGTCAGTGACAATACGTGACCAGTTTAAGTGGTGGGCCAGAAAAAAAAGTAGTGCCAATTAAAATCGGGAAAATATGGAGCAACCTATCCCCCCCACGTGCACACAGTGTAAGTATTTCAAATTTTCCAACTAGCAAAAGTACTATACAACTTTTGCTATTTTTTTTGTCTACTTTTGTTAATATTGAAAAGTTTATTACTTATCAAACGGCTACGTTTCATTTTTATTTGGTATTTATGTCTTTTACATCTTCTTTTTCATAATTTTTAAATGATTCAGTTACTTTAAAATCAATATAAACATATAAAATACATTTACACATCGAATTTCGTAAATCATGAAAAATAAACAGAAAAATATCTGACTGCCCTTCAAAAATGCGATCATGCACATAAAAAGTTATTTGCTCCTGCGCGGAAAATTTCGCCAATAGTTTTCGATTGGAAAAATTTCTCTCCGTACTGTCGTTTAGATTACCATGCGAGGACCCGAAGATCTGGGCCCAAAAGACTGCGCCAAATAAGCCATTTGGAAGCCAAGTTAATGGCGCGTCAATATGGCTTTTGTGCTCAAAGTCAAATACGTCGACCCCGTAAACGGAGAAAGAACGCCAAGTTCAGGGCGAACAAGCCCGTGGCCCGTTTATAGTTTACACAAGGGAAAATTGTAACTATCGCTTTTTTAAGTGCTTTTTTTAATGGATAGAATTAAAACAGAGTGAAATGCGTACATTTTTTTCAATAAAGGTAAGTAATTAAAAGAATTGTGCTAGATAATAGGAAGAAGCTTTGATTAAGATGGTGATTAGACGGTGGGACCAGGTCACTCTGGCGCCTAATCATGAGCCGCCACTGGAGTGGACAAAGTTGAAATTCGGAAAGAGCACATCGAAATCTATAATATTACCCATTTTCAAATCTCCCGGAAAACTTTCCAGGTAAACTCTTTTTTAAAAACAAAGGACTTGACTATACCGCGAAATTGCTGACACGCATTTCATTTACGTTCAGGCCAACTATAATGGACGAGATGTAGTGTCATTGTATAGAGAGAAAAATCCCGACAGAAAGGTGCCTTGCCACTCTCCATCGATGATTGCGTGAATTCGGCTCGTTCGCAGTCGAATGGCCACCACGATCACCAGATCTGTCTCCAACAGATTTTTGCTTCTGTTTTTTTTTTTTTTTTTTGGGGGGGGGGGGACTTGTTTAGTTTTCATCGTCGAAAGTCTTGGTAGGAAGAATTGTTTCGGCAGCATGATGCGTTGCGTTCCAAGATACACCTGGTATCTTGAACGCATCCCGCCTGCATCTGAAAAAGACTGAGCATCTATTGCATGGCCGTATATTAGCAACATGTGATTAATATAAATAAATGCTCCGTAATGGTTTTATTTTTTGTCTTTGTGTTACGAATTATTTTAAACGCTCTTTAGTGATCTGGATAGCATTTGCGACCTCATGTTCCTGTGTGATTTTTTAAATGTCTGATTTGCCATATCACTTTGTAAACGTTTTTTTTTTTTTTTTTTTTTTTTTTTTTTTTGAATCACTCTGTATAAATGTATTCATCAAGAAGTGGGAATTTTTATCCCGGTAGTTATCGTTAGAATGTGTTAGAATCCGTTTTAACATCAGTTCAATTCAAATTAAAAGCCCCTAAATAATTTTTAAATATTTATACACTAGCTGAAATAACCGTCGTTAAGTGACATGATGATGCTGAACTTCTCATTCGCTTCAGTATCGCTCAGTATTCTCTCATTCGCATTTGTTTATGCTTATAAGTAATGCATGAATAAATACTTATACATTTTGTGTAGATTTTAGAAAAATATCAAATGCTATTTTCAAAAATTTGAAAAGAATCAACGCCTATAGTTTAGATTGAGTAACCACCTATCATGCCACGAAATTTCGTTTCCTTTGTTTCAGCGGTCTTACATGATGCACGAACAAAAGTTTACGCATTTCGGACAAATTTTCGCAAAATCTAAAGAAAATTTTGGAAAAAATTCAAGCCCATACATTTAAGTTATAACTCCCTGTCACCAAATTTTATTTTATTCTCTTCAGTCGTTATTACGTTGAGCACAAAAAATCACATTTTGAATTAATTTTTGCAGAATCTCAAAATTTTATCAAATTGTTCAAAATTTTAAACTTTTCACTTAAAGACAATTCAGAAATTGTGAACGCCAATTTTATTAAGAATTAATGCTATCTATAATTTAAAAATGAATTTAATAATAATAATATAGTACATATATATGTGTGTTTTATGTATGATTCGAGAACAAACTGTGTAGGTAATTATAAGTGTACAAGGAAGCTCCCAAAAATATCGACTACGTGTTAATGTCTTTTCGACATTTCGTTTCGGACAGAACTTGTGTCAAATAACTTTTTGCCCTTTTCCTCTTACGTAACTTGCAACCTATGTGCGTAAACTGAGCATCCGCCTACGCACCCGTCATCTCAAGCTTTTGTTCGAAATGTATCGGAGTCTGAAATTCAATAGAAAAAAAATTCTAATGTTCCTGATAAAATGAAGCACAGATACAGAGAGCAGTGTAAGACGCTAGAGAGTGAACATACGCCTTGACGCACTTTTGAGGGGCGGGTTCAGTTACATGAAGTGTACACGAAGAATTGGACAGTAACTCCTCCTCCCCACTAAATAAATGAAAAAAATAAATAAAATAAAAAGTACTTGAAAATTATGGGTTAATAGGTTAAAAGATGTAGACATTTTAGTGTGAAGCATATATAAAAGACTTTTATAATGGAAAGGTTATGCGCCATTTCTTACATGCGTAATAAACATGATAAGTGATGATGACAACAGATAATGTCACTAAATTTACTGTTTATACACGAAATCCTGAAATTCTGTATAAAAAATGGAGCGCAGAATCAAATGGTAAAAGTACGCATGATGTCTCAAACTTGGTGAAGTTCAATACCCAATAAAGAAAACATCTAAATTCACCAAAAAATTGTTGTTAGTAAATTCTCACAATTTGCATCTCTCTATTCTAAAAAAAAAAGTAACGTCCGCTGTGAAGAGCTTGTTGGGCTATCTTCTCCTAAACCGGGGGTATTGGAATTTCGAGAAACATGTCCACGGATTCGGAAAATTCCGAGGAATCTGATGAGCTGACTTAAATTTTTAAAATGGAATTATTTTACAGGATATTAATAAAAACTGAAAAAATAAAACATAATGGTTGCCAGATGTGGCATAAAATGATTTATTACTTTCCAACAAAGCAATTCCAAGTACGTAGAATAGCGTGAAATTGACAAACATGAAGTAGAATTACACCTATTTTACGCCAAATTAAAAAGTATATGAAATAAATAACTCAAAGTGTGTTACAAAAAGTTGACAATTTTCACATAGTGAGTTCGCCTAAACAACAGGAGTTTAGAATTAGCGATTATTCGTTTTTTCAAAATAGAATAACTAATTGTAACTGATTTTAAAAGCGCCATTTTGGCAGTAGGTACGATCTGGCAAAATGGTATCTTTCCAAGCAGAGTGAATCTAAACCGCGAGTTCAAAAATGTTAGAACCCAATATCTTGAAAATGAAAAATAATTAAAATGCAGATTATTTTAAAGCCGGTTCGGTCTATTTGGAGTATTTGCTAAAAGTAGAAATATTTGGTGGCGTTAACTATGCCATTATAGCAGTTATAGTACACTTTGGATATTTGCCAGCGCGACGAGATGATATAATTCGTGGTTCTAAATACGACAATCTGCAAAGGATTATGTATATGAAAATATGGATAACGGTTTTCCGGGGAACCTTACTCGAGCAGTAATTATAGGTTGTGAGCATGTATAAATCGCCAAATAATGAAAAGTCACCGTTGGTGGCAAGCTGTTACGTAGTTTTTATCAAAGAAAACATATGGAGTACTGTTTTTTTAGAGCTAATTATTAACTATACATATACGCAAGTAGCCAATGTATGAAAATTCACCATAATTGGCTAATACGCAAGGTTTCCATGGATTTCACATAATTAAAAATAGTACGAAGTTTAAATTTTTATGTTCCAAGCAACATGCAAGAGCCAAGCAATGTGTAGCTCGGCAACATTGTATCTGATCCTACCGTTGGGTTTTGTTTGTTGAAATTATGCCTTTTTTACGAATAAGCCTTATTATTCGTCCAAATGCCTCATACGAAAAGCGAGCGTAGCGAGTCTAGGGGTCTTGGCCCCATGTACTTTAAATAATTCAGAAATTAGTTCTAGGTGTTCGTGTTTCTAACATTTTAAAGCAAAACTTTTAGACCTTTATTTTTTCTTTTAGAAATGAATAGGAATGTGAAAGGAGCGTTTTGGTTACCTAGACGCCTTGGGGACGAATTAAAAAAAAATCCTTTCAGAGAGGGATTTTGTAAATGCTTGAGAAGATTTACAAACCTAACATACGTTTTTCATTTATCAGCATACATTTTTTTCTTATTTTAAGAAACAATGTATGCATTTAAAAGGTCAAACAAAAAATCTGTGAAAGTCCAGTTGCTTCTTACGTCGTGTCTGCAGTATTATACAGGGTGTGTACAAATTAGTTGGGCAAAAGGAGTGATTTATCGAATGCAATTTACAGGGAAAAAATTAAGTACATATTGTTGTAAGATATAGTCCAAGTTAACGATTATCACAAATGTTCGACGTGACCTCCTTCCGTTACTCTGCAGACGTCCCATCGGTAAATCAGTTCTTGCCGCAGATTTGCCAGCATGTTTCCGTCGATCAAATTAATTTCAGCGCAGATTCTTGATTTTAGTTCAGGAATGGACGCAAGAAGTGGCGGAGTGTACACATTACCCTTTACAAAACTCCATACACCGAAATCAGGCAATGAAAGATCTGGTGATCGTGGTGGCCATTGCATGAACAATATCTCCACGACTAATCCAAACTGGTACCTCAGCATTGAGGTACCAGTTGTGGTAGTGACAATACGCGCTTTCCTGTTGAAAAATATAACCTTCTGGCATTTTTTCGTTCATGATTGGAATAATGAAAATGTATAGCATGTTAAATAATCATGACCAGGTAAATAATTGCCGTAACAGTTTTCCCAGAGGAGAAAAATAAGCAACTCCCTGCGACCATTCCTGAAGTAAAACCAAGAATCTCCAAAGCAACTAATTTGATCGATGGTGAATCTGTGGCAAGAACTGATTTACCGATGAGACATTCGCAGAGTAACGAAAGCAAGTCCCATCGAATATTTGTGATAACGCAAACTTGGGCTGTTTCTCTGTCTTCCAGCAAAATGTACTTTAATTTTTTCCCTGT
>JAWZYV010002976.1:0-14287 GCA_038373885.1 Cheiracanthium punctorium
GTTAGTAATAATTAACACATCTGTAACTTAAGCAATTAAAACCAAATTTTGTTTGTTTCAATTTTTATAAAATAAATAGAAAACTTACATGATTTATTACTATCTCATGCTGTACTTTACAAATGATACTTATTCAAACATACATAATTACCTTAATGAGCCGTGAAATAATCAGTTATGGTTTTTTGTTTCCTTTTCTTTAAAGCATCCTTAGTTATTTTATTTATGGCATTGAAATACATATCGATATCCTCACTGTAAAGTCCTTTGCTTTGCATGTAATGTCCGACTTTTTCAATATATTCAACAGCCTGAACAGAAGAAATAGCACATCTACTATTTTCATTTTCGGACTCATCCGCACTGGGAGGATCTTTTTCCGTCTTCAAATATGAAATGTCGAAAATCGAAAAATCTTTATTTGATTCTACACCATCATCTATATTTAAATACTCATCTATGCTGATTTCGGGCTAGTCCACTTACTGGATTATTTTTTTCTCTGGCATCCTTAAACCAGGAGTAGAGTGCATCTTCTACGTCAACATATTTTGCTGATCTTATCCTTTTGAAGGAAGTTGACACTTTTCCACTTTCGTAACTTTCCATAATTTTCTCTTTATTTTTTAATATTGTGCTTAAGGTAGAGTGCGGTATTTCGAATTCTTTTGCAACTTCAGATTTTTTAATTTTACTTTCCTCAACACGTTTTATAACTTTTACTTTATCCTCTATGGACAAGGCTTGCGTTTAGCCACCATTTCAATCCTGACTTTCAGCTGAAGGAGGAAACTAACTTCCTTAGAATTGCTAGAAAATGACTGGCACCGATGAAACACTGTAAGGGATAGAACCGAAGTCTTCTGCTTAGTGTTTACTATAGAGCCTCGGGGTCAGAAAATTCGCAGAAATGTAGCATGTGACATACTGATTTATCCTCTTTAGTTCAGGGATAAGAGGTTCAAAGGAATCCCAACAACAAAGATCCGTGATCCTCTAGGGACCCGTTTCCCCTCAGTTCTGTGAATTTACTTGCTACCCTTCTTGAAACTTGTATCTGCCTACAAAAATATTCCTTTTTTCTTTGTTCTCTGCTACTAGCCGACACCGTGGGAACGGAAAATTCTTTTCCCGAGCTAAAAATAGTTTTCTCTGCTAAAATATTGCCAAAAATATTAAGTTAAATACCATAACACGTAAAGCGATTTCGTTATAACGATCGTCTAAACCCAATTTCAAACTAATTTTATTTCTCTATAAAGTACAATTCGTTATAAGGTTTTAAAACTCCTATATTTTGACATTAGGCCAACTAAATAAGAAATCCTTCTTCGTTATATCGTGTTTCGTTATAAAGAGAGTTGACTGTATTTTGAAATTCAGAGTCTATTTCACAGAGGTTTCATGGACTAACACACAAAGCAAAGCAAGTACTCTCTGTTTTGCCTAATTCAGCAGACTGTGAAAGAGCAATTCCAGGTTACGGCCAAATTTACAAAACAGAGGCAGTGTTTGAAGGAATCATTGCAAAAGTTAGAAACACTTATTTGATTTTTATTGTAAATTAAAATATTGCTTTTCTTTTTAATGTAGTTATTTCCCTACTCATCCCCATTATTTCAATAAATTTCTATAAATACTGCATAATTTCAATGAACATAACTGCAGAACATCATACTGCATAATTCCGAAAATTTTTCCACATATTTTGTAGAGCCCTAATAATATGAAATTAGCATATTAAAGTTCAACTAAGCAATATTATTTGAAAATGAATTTAAAAATGCATGATAAAAAAATATTTTTTCCCTTGTTTCTGAAATTATTCAGCTTAATATATAGCCATTATGGGTCAGAACTATTCTGCCAAATATCTACTCCATATTCGGCTTACTGAATATTTGGAGTACAGAATATTTGGCAAAACAGCCAAATACCAGATAGTGGCCAAATATTCTTTACATCCCTACTTATTTTACATTATTTCACATACATAATGAAAAAACTTACAGCGAGGGTTTTTCCAGAGCCTGTCTGTGCAACGCCTACTAAATCTCTTCCACTCATAGCAATGGGCCACACCTGAGACTGAATGGCTGTTGGTTTTTCAAATTTCTGCTCCATGATAGCTCTTTGAATGTAATCTGATAAAAAAAAATGATTAATCATCAACTGACAAAACATTTTTTCTAATTAATAATACACATACTGTATGTGAAAAGTGATATGTTTCAAATCCAGATGTCTTACTGTTTAAACAATGATTTCCTCTTATGGAAATAATTTACAATGCATACTGTAGTTGTTCTATATTTCAATAGTTACATCAGTTGTTTCCTGGCAGGGTTTTTCTTTATTCCCCCTTCTTACAGATATCTTCTGAAGCCACTTAATTTTTACAGTTAAAAACTTTATTGGCAAAAATGAAGCTGCCTAAAATTTCTCCAGATTTTTTCTACACCAGTGTTAACACTCTACTATTGCATTTCAAGTAATAAAAAATTGCAGAAAATTTTGTACTTATAAGAATACTTACCAGGAAAGTTTCCTTCATAGAAGTTAACAATAGGACGTGGGACATCTCGGCCATAGACAGTTATTTCAAAAGAATCTCTCATTTCTTGGACTTGATTCTGAAAAATTCAAATACAAGCATTCATTTTGAGGTTAGTTTTAAATTTAGTTTAGTAGTTGCCAACCAACAGTTTGTTGCTCTTAATATCATCACTTATTATTAAAACAGCATTTAAAGAAAATATTTCTATTAACTAAATTTTAGATATTTAATTTTTTTAATCTGAAATATAGCACTGTTGTGATAATTTATGAAAATGTCAGTTTAACACAGGCTTATTAAAATTTTTTAATTTAAGACAAATTATCTGTAGTTATTTTAAAATGTTAACTTACTTCCAAAAATTAAATAAACTTCGATCACAAATCATGCGATACTCAAATGTCAAATATTATCATGAATTATTTTAAATTTCTTTCAACTTCTTTCTTACACTGCTTCTTGATATATTGTAGTCATCAACATTAAGGCCTAAACTGTGTACAGTTGCTGCAGTAACATCATTTTGAGTTGGAGTAAAAATTATTTAGCGTTCAAGGTAGATTGGAGGTCTCCAGTTGTTTAATTCTAGTTGTAATACTTTTTCTTCTTTGACTTGCCTGCTTGCAGGTTCATGAAATGGTCGGTGCTCATACGTTAAAAAATATTTAGCCTAATGGGTAAATCTCTCTTGCCATCATTCTAGATCAGAATACACAAAATTCACCAAACTCATTTTTGCAAAAATTTTTGTCTGTATTGATCCTTGTTAGTACAATCGTACAAACAATATAAAATTCACACATTGTACGAAAAAATTATACAAGTTGAAACTATGCTTTTTCATTTAGTAATCAGAAATAATTAGCCAAAAAAAATTCCTGGAGTTTTCCCTGAGGCATATGAACCCTGCGTTAATGGGGTTTGTTAAGCTTTTATAAAATTTGGTAAATTCTTCAGTTTTTAATATAAATAAAAAAATGCAACTCACCTCGTTGAGATTAGCGATGTTAGGATGTTCATTGTAGTGGTTCTTGGATATTGGGTCCATGGTGTCGACATCATACTGTGCCTTGCGCAAATGCTCACCAGGCTGCTTACCCTTAAGGCTGTTACTGTAGCCTCCTCCTGCTCCTCCTCTACCTCCACCTCCACCACGGCCACCAAAGTTGCCACGACCACCTCTGAAGTCTCTACAGTTAAGAAAACACAAATATTTTATATATATTTGGGTACCAAACAATGACTGTCTACAGTTGTATTATATTGAAGATGTCCATAGACATTAAAGTATTGAAATTCTTTTCGGTGGTCCTGTAAATAAACTCTCCTGTAATTTGGAACCAAAAATCGAGAGGCACAACTAAATAATACAACAATCTTATATATGAAATTTCAACATTCTATGAATAATAGTTTGAGGTTTGAGAGTTAAATACATACACATGTACACCAAAAACTGCCAAGCTTGGCGACTTTTGGCTTAAAATGGATGATTAGCTTGAAATGGATGAATGTCCCTAAAATTGCCATTGACCGTAATATATTGGAAATCTTTTGAGTGTTCGGTACAGCTTTAGTATGGTCCCTTTGGCGCGATTTATTTTTGGCGACTTTTTTGGAGCGATAAGCGCGCCAATATGGTAACCCCTCCGGCGGATGTTCCGGAGCGGAGGAGCTGACATGGCAACCCTAGCTGCGTGACGTCACGGATGCGCTCCTTCTTCTCCCCGCTCCGGCCAATCGCGTTTGTTCCTTTCATGAACTTTTTGAGCCCCGTGTATTTCTTAGCGCGGGAGGTTCGTTCGAATGCTTGATCTGCCATGTGCTTTATGGTTTTATTTTAATGGCTTTATTTAACATTAAATTTTATTATTATTTAATTATTTTTGAAATTTAAAACGACTGTTCAGGTTCATACTGACTGTTTACATACAGTTTTGTATGAATAAGCTTTCTTTTGATAGTACGTTTCAGATTAATATTTGCGTACTCGATTGTTTATTTGTTAAGGGTAGAAGCAACAAATAATTACGTTATTAATATTTTATACAGTGAAATAATTTTAGATATTTTGATTTTATTATTTCCATATTGCAATAATTTAGAGATTTTAATCAAGGTATGTGATAAGCATTGTTTGTTTTTATTTGTTATTATTACCTTTGTTTATTTGTTAATGGTAGGAGCAACAAATAATTCCGTTATTAATATAATATTTGATATTTTGATTTTATCATTTCAATATTGAAACAATTTAGCGATTTTAATTAAGGTATGAGATAAGCATTGTTCGTTATGATTTGAATTAGTTCTTTATTTTGCTTACGTAGTCTTTTGTCAGAATGCTAAAATGTTTTTTATTTGTTATTTTTGTGAGGTATTGCCTTTAGAATATTATTTGTTTGTATTGTTTAATTTAATCTACTAAAAAGAGAAAGGGGGGGTTGAGGGGGGGCACAGCCCCCCCTCACACAAAAAGAAAAGTTATTAAATTTTATTAAACCGAATCTATATGTACATGTAAGCTTGTTATCTGTTTAATTTTTTTTCATAAAAATATTTAAAAGCCATTAAAATAAATCATAGCAAAATTAACGGCGACGATCCATTATCTCGGAACCAGCGCCATCCGATCCGCCATATTGTTTACAATTGGCATCGGCAAGGCAAACTTGGGTTGGCGACAAGATTTTGTCGCCAAATCAAAAAATCGCCAAAAAGGGACCATACTAAAGCTGTTCCGAGTGTTCCTGTAGCAGAACTAGAAATGATAAAGACTACCTCTTTTTTTAATGGAGAAATTCATTTTGTAACTCATAACAGCATGTATCACTTCTGAGTCTTTTGAAATAGCCCAATAACTCTAAAATACGCTTTAATGAATTTCGGCCCATAGAGCGTAATGTTTTTCGAATCTTTTGGGCAGTCCCGTAGATAAACTATCCAGTTGAATGGAACTGAAAGGGGAGGTGCACAACTAGATGTTACAACAATTCTAAATATAAAGTTTCGACATTCTACACCTAATAGTTTTTGAGATATGAGAGTTTAATTTCGGCACGTCCGTACAGACGGCATAGGAAAACTGGCCAAAATAGACTTGCTGCTGGTCAAAATGAGTTGCAGACGCGTTTATATGATCATGCATGCTAGCTTATGATGAAAAGCATCGAAAAAATTCTTAAAAGTAAATTTAGAGATAGTCAAAATCTGTTTTTTCGTCGAAATTTGACCCCCCGAAATTTTTCGGGATCACATTACTTTCTTATAATCCGTACAAGGAAGTAAAAATGCAACCATATCTTAAGCCTTGGTCCAGCCATCACTCTAGGGGGAACGGGGGAAACCCTCAAAAATTTACAAGCGCAGGCCTTTTGCTAAGTAAAAAAATCAATGGGTCTATCACACAGTTCTCCACGTTATTAACTGTACGAGCATAAGCAATTAGAACAACTACAAAACAATGAAGAAAAAACTTGTTAGAATAACTACAATGATTAAAAACAAGAAAACATACACTGGGCAAAAATGAAATTAATTGCTCTATGATGTCAAATGGAGCAAGCATGTAGCTTTCAGGAAGTTCATTACTACTTATACAGGGTTTCTACAGATTTCACAGCTTTTGCTTCCCTGACTTTATTTAGAGTGCTTTCCGAATTTTGTGTTTCTATTTTTAACATTACATCCTTTAATTAATACTTTTTTATATATTTTGTCCCCTTTTTTTAACATATAATAATAATAAAATTATTATATACAAGAATCTTATTTGACGTCACTGGATTCTAACAAAAACCATGTTTGATAATAATTTAGGATAAAATTAAGCATATTTCAACTGCACAAGATAAGCTCATAAAGAAAACATATTATAACTATTTATAAGGTTGAATGAGAAAATGAAAATAAAACAATTTTCTATACTTAGGTTCAAACAGCAAATATTTTCTTGATTTTACCACAAAATTCAATTTTCTTGCCTTCTCCTGACCTTTCTTCAATTTCCCTGACTTTTTTCCCAAATCCTTGACCAAAATTCATTAATTCATTTTCCTGACTTTCCAGGTCTGTAGAAACCCTGTTATACCTACGTATGTTATGCGGTACAAGCCTAAGTAAATTAGAATTCAATATACTTTTAATTTTTGAATTCTAAGAACAATTAAAAATAACATTCTCTAACACAGAGGATTTTTTTTTTCCCTTCTTTGCTATTTTCGTTCTGTTCATAAAGGAAGTTGGAAAACTTAAGAGATATCTTCCACAATCAAAAAACTAATTAATTAATGAGTTCTGTCAATTACCAAACATTAAGACAAAAACACTAAATTACCAAATTAACAATTTTAATGGATAAAAATCATTAAAATTTTAATGATAAAGAATTTCTTATCGTAGTAATGGTACGCTAAAATATCATTCAATATGTTTAAGTGAATATATGATAATACATGAAATTTCTGGAGTAAGTGTACAGCAATTTAAAAAATGGAAATAGTAATCCAAAGAGAAGATTTTGTTAGCTAGATTGATGTAAAAGAGAAAATAAGTCATTTGTAGCTTTTACTTTGTTTTTTAGCGAGCGATAATTAATAATTATACCTCGCCGGGTGGAACGCGCGGCCAAAAAGGCCTTGGAAGAACACAGGCAAAATTGAGTAGCACATTACACAATTACAAAATACAAGTAACATAGAAATGAAAAATTCTCACCTTCCACGACTAAATGATCGACCACGATCCATTTTGAGGAAAAATTTAAAAAATCTGTATATTAAACTTAGAACAAAGGTTATGTAACAATTTTTGATCCAACAAGATGGACGACAAATATTGTAAAGGAGTGTTGCCAATCTGGATATGCGTAAGCTTACGTGGTTGTCAGCGTTGCCAGATAAGTTTTTTCTCTATTGAACGCAAGTGAGTGGCATTTTCGCCAATCCCAACCGTTAGGGCCAACAGGTGCGTCTGCCGGGGCCTTCGCTATTTGTAACGGGCCTGCGCGTGTATTTCGATGAGTCATCCAAAGAGGCCTACGGATGCTCGCGTCTTCACATATACATCAAGCATTTTTTAAGCTTTCCAAGGCTTTGAAGCGTTATTTAATGTAGCTTTATGCCATAATTGTGCTACTAATTTTATTAGTTTCTTTACTATGATACATGTGGACATTAAAGCAAGTAGATGTGTGTAATTTGAAGGAAAAAACAAAGCAGTGCTTACTCTCATGATTCATTATTTTGCTTGATTTAAAATACATTAAACATTAAAGCTGATTTTTATTATATATTAAGGTAAACATATTTCAACGCATTATACTGTTTACCTTAATATATAATAAAAATCAGCTTAATTTGTTTAATGTATATTAAAAATCAAGCCAAAATAATGAATCATGAGAGTAAGCACTGCTTTGTTTTTCCTTCAAATTACACACATCTACTTGCTTTAATGTCCACATGTATCATAGTAAAGAAACTAATAAAATTAGTAGCACAATTATGGCATAAAGCTACATTAAATAACGCTTCAAAGCCTTGGAAAGCTTAAAAAATGCTTGATGTATATGTGAAGACGGGAGCATCCGTAGGCCTCTTTGGATGACTCATCGAAATACACGCGCAGGCCCGTTACAAATAGCGAAGGCCCCGGCAGACGCACCTGTTGGCCCTAACGGTTGGGATTGGCGAAAATGCCAGTCACTTGCGTTCAATAGAGAAAAAACTTATCTGGCAACGCTTGACAACCACGTAAGCTTACGCATATCCAGATTGGCAACACTCCTTTACAATATTTGTCGTCCATCTTGTTGGATCAAAAATTGTTACATAACCTTTGTTCTAAGTTTAATATACAGATTTTTTAAATTTTTTTCCTCAAAATGGATCGTGGTCGATCATTTAGTCGTGAAGGTGAGAATTTTTCATTTCTATGTTACTTGTATTTTGTAATTGTGTAATGTGCTACTCAATTTTGCCTGTGTTCTTCCAAGGCCTTTTTGGCCGCGCGTTCCACCCGGCGAGGTATAATTATTAATTATCGCTCGCTAAAAAACAAGTAAAAGCTACAAATGACTTATTTTCTCTTTTACATCAATCTAGCTAACAAAATCTTCTCTTTGGATCACTATTTCCATGTTTAAATTGCTGTACACTTACTCCAGAAATTTCATGTATTATCATATATCACTTAAACATATTGAATGATATTTTAGCGTACCATTACTACGGATAAGAAATTCTTTATCATTAAAATTTTAATGATTTTTATCCATTAAAATTTTAATTTGGTAATTCAGTGGTTTTTGGTCTTAATGTTTGGTAATTGACAGAACTCATTAATTAATTAGTTTTTTGATTGTGGAAGATATCTCTTAAGTTTTCCAACTTCCTTTATGAACAGAACAAAAATAGCAAAGAAGGGAAAAAAAAAAAAAAAAAAAAAAAAAAAAAACTCCTCTGTGTTAGAGAATGTTATTTTTAATTGTTCTTAGAATTCAAAAATTAAAAGTATATTGAATTCTAATTTACTTAGGCTTGTACCGCATAACATACGTAGGTATAACAGGGTTTCTACAGACCTGGAAAGTCAGGAAAATGAATTAATGAATTTTGGTCAAGGATTTGGGAAAAAAAGTCAGGGAAATTGAAGAAAGGTCAGGAAAGGCAAGAAAATTGAATTTTGTGGTAAAATCAAGAAAATATTTGCTGTTTGAACCTAAGTATAGAAAATTGTTTTATTTTCATTTTCTCATTCAACCTTATAAATAGTTATAATATGTTTTCTTTATGAGCTTATCTTGTGCAGTTGAAATATGCTTAATTTTATCCTAAATTATTATCAAACATGGTTTTTGTTAGAATCCAGTGACGTCAAATAAGATTCTTGTATATAATAATTTTATTATTATATGTTAAAAAAAGGGGGCAAAATATATAAAAAAGTATTAATTAAAGGATGTAATGTTAAAAATAGAAACACAAAATTCGGAAAGCACGCTAAATAAAGTCAGGGAAGCAAAAGCTGTGAAATCTGTAGAAACCCTGTATAAGTAGTAATGAACTTCCTGAAAGCTACATGCTTGCTCCATTTGACATCATAGAGCAATTAATTTCATTTTTGCCCAGTTTATGTTTTCTTGTTTTGTAATCATTGTAGTTATTCTAACAAGTTTTTTCTTCATTGTTTTGTAGTTGTTCTAATTGCTTATGCTCGTACAGTTAATAACGTGGAGAACTGTGTGATAGACCCATTGATTTTTTTACTTAGCAAAAGGCCTGCGTTTGTAAATTTTTGAGGTTTCCCCCGTTCCCCCTACAGTGATGGCTGGACCAAGGCTTAAGATATGGTTGCATTTTTACTTCCTCGTACGGATTATAAGAAAGTAATGTGATCCCGAAAAATTTCGTGGGGTCAAATTTCGACGAAAAAACAGATTTTGACTATCTCTAAATTTACTTTTAAGAATTTTTTCGATGCATCTCATCATAAGCTAGCATGCGTGATCATATAAACGCGTCTGCAACTCATTTTGACCAGCAGCAAGTCTATTTTGGCCAGTTTTCCTATGCCGTCTGTACGGACGTGCCGAAATTAATTAAACTCTCATATCTCAAAAACTATTAGGTGTAGAATGTCGAAACTTTATATTTAGAATTGTTGTAACATCTAGTTGTGCACCTCCCCTTTCAGTTCCATTCGACTGGATAGTTTATCTATGGGACTGCCCAAAAGATTCGAAAAACATTACGCTCTATGGGCCGAAATTCATTAAAGCGTATTTTAGTGTTATTGGGCTATTTCAAGACTCAGAAGTGATACATGCTGTTATGAGTTACAAAATGAATTTCTCCATTAAAAAAAGAGGTAGTCTTTATCATTTCTAGTTCTGCTACAGAAACACTCAAAAGATTTCCAATATATTACGGTCAATGGCAATTTTAGGGACATTCATCCATTTTAAGCCAAAAGTCGCCAAGCTTGGCAACTTTTGGTGTACACGTGTATGTATTTAACTCTCAAACCTCAAACTATTAGTCATAGAATGTTGAAATTTCATATATAAGATTGTTGTATTATTTAGTTGTGCCTCTCGATTTTTGGTTCCAAATTACAGGAGAGTTTATTTACAGGACCACCGAAAAGAATTTCAATACTTTAATGTCTATGGACATCTTCAATATAATACAACTGTAGACAGTCATTGTTTGGTACCCAAATATATATAAAATATTTGCGTTTTCTTAACTGTAGAGACTTCAGAGGTGGTCGTGGCAACTTTGGTGGCCGTGGTGGAGGTGGAGGTAGAGGAGGAGCAGGAGGAGGCTACAGTAACAGCCTTAAGGGTAAGCAGCCTGGTGAGCATTTGCGCAAGGCACAGTATGATGTCGACACCATGGACCCAATATCCAAAAACCACTACAATGAACATCCTAACATCGCTAATCTCAACGAGGTGAGTTGCATTTTTTTATTTATATTAAAAACTGAAGAATTTACCAAATTTTATAAAAGCTTAACAAACCCCATTAACGCAGGGTTCATATGCCTCAGGGAAAACTTCAGGAATTTTTTTTTGGCTAATTATTTCTGATTACTAAATGAAAAAGCATAGTTTCAACTTGTATAATTTTTTCGTACAATGTGTGAATTTTATATTGTTTGTACGATTGTACTAACAAGGATCAATACAGACAAAAATTTTTGCAAAAATGAGTTAGGTGAATTTTGTGTATTCTGATCTAGAATGATGGCAAGAGAGATTTACCCATTAGGCTAAATATTTTTTAACGTATGAGCACCGACCATTTCATGAACCTGCAAGCAGGCAAGTCAAAGAAGAAAAAGTATTACAACTAGAATTAAACAACTGGAGACCTCCAATCTACCTCTAGATTAGGGTAGTTTTGCTGCCTAATGAGAATTTTTTTTTTTTTTTTTTTTTTTTTTGAAAAGTTAAACTCTCACCCTCTAGTTTGGTGACATGCGAGCTAATGCCCCTGTTAAAATATTAGATCATTTAAAAATAGCTCAAAGGGTTTAAAGTTTCAGCCTTTAGTGTATATGGAAAACAACGTTTTTGGTATAAGAATTTACATTTCAATTGGTATAGCAATAATGTATTGCAGCAGTATTAGGCAGCTTCATTTTTGCCAATGAAGTATTTATAAAATAGATATTTGTTTTAGTGACAACAAGTGTAGTATAATTTAAGTTTCCGACAAGGATTAGTCCTTGTCTGGAACTCACATAACTACTTGAACGCTAAATAATTTTTACTCCAACTCAAAATGATGTTACTGCAGCAACTGTACACAGTTTAGGCCTTAATGTTGATGACTACAGTATATCAAGAAGCAGTGTAAGAAAGAAGTTGAAAGAAATTTAAAATAATTCATGATAATATTTGACATTTGAGTATCGCATGATTTGTGATCGAAGTTTATTTAATTTTTGGAAGTAAGTTAACATTTTAAAATAACTACAGATAATTTGTCTTAAATTAAAAAATTTTAATAAGCCTGTGTTAAACTGACATTTTCATAAATTATCACAACAGTGCTATATTTCAGATTAAAAAAATTAAATATCTAAAATTTAGTTAATATAAATATTTTCTTTAAATGCTGTTTTAATAATAAGTGATGATATTAAGAGCAACAAACTGTTGGTTGGCAACTACTAAACTAAATTTAAAACTAACCTCAAAATGAATGCTTGTATTTGAATTTTTCAGAATCAAGTCCAAGAAATGAGAGATTCTTTTGAAATAACTGTCTATGGCCGAGATGTCCCACGTCCTATTGTTAACTTCTATGAAGGAAACTTTCCTGGTAAGTATTCTTATAAGTACAAAATTTTCTGCAATTTTTTATTACTTGAAATGCAATAGTAGAGTGTTAACACTGGTGTAGAAAAAATCTGGAGAAATTTTAGGCAGCTTCATTTTTGCCAATAAGGTTTTTAACTGTAAAAATTAAGTGGCTTCAGAAGATATCTTTAAGAAGGGGGAATAAAGAAAAACCCTGCCAGGAAACAACTGATGTAACTATTGAAATATAGAACAACTACAGTATGCATTGTAAATTATTTCCATAAGAGGAAATCATTGTTTAAACAGTAAGACATCTGGATTTGAAACATATCACTTTTCACATACAGTATGTGTATTATTAATTAGAAAAAGTGTTTTGTCAGTTGATGATTAATCATTTTTTTTATCAGATTACATTCAAAGAGCTATCATGGAGCAGAAATTTGAAAAACCAACAGCCATTCAGTCTCAGGTGTGGCCCATTGCTATGAGTGGAAGAGATTTAGTAGGCGTTGCACAGACAGGCTCTGGAAAAACCCTCGCTGTAAGTTTTTTCATTATGTATGTGAAATAATGTAAAATAAGTAGGGATGTAAAGAATATTTGGCCACTATTTGGTATTTGGCTGTTTTGCCAAATATTCTGTACTCCAAATATTCAGTAAGCCGAATATGGAGTAGATATTTGGCAGAATAGTTGTGACCCATAATGGCTATATATTAAGCTGAATAATTTCAGAAACAAGGGAAAAAATATTTTTTTATCATGCATTTTTAAATTCATTTTCAAATAATATTGCTTAGTTGAACTTTAATATGCTTATTTCATATTATTAGGGCTCTACAAAATATGTGGAAAAATTTTCGGAATTATGCAGTATGATGTTCTGCTTATGTTCATTGAAATTATGCAGTATTTATAGAAATTTATTGAAATAATGGGGATGAGTAGGGAAATAACTACATTAAAAAGAAAAGCAATATTTTAATTTACAATTAAAATCAAATAAGTGTTTCTAACTTTTGCAATGATTCCTTCAAACACTGCCTCTGTTTTGTAAATTTGGCCGTAACCTGGAATTGCTCTTTTACAGTCTGCTGAATTAGGCAAAACAGAGAGTACTTGCTTTGCTTTGTGTGTTAGTTCATGAAACCTCTGTGAAATAGACTCGACTCTGAATTTCAAAATATCACTGTTTTCAGCAGAACATTCATTGAAGTATCCCTTGTAAGCAGCATACTCAAGTTTTATTTGTTCATAATTAAATCTTGGACTATCGTTGAAAATTTCTTCATCAGCATTCGTATTTGAAAACTGGTCTTGGTCATACTCTCGCCACTTTAATGAATTTCAAAACAGATTGGGAAAAACTTAGGTCTTTGCTTTTTGGAGTTGGCAATTTCTGGACAACAATCAACATTCAGTTTCACTACCATTTTGTGGTATTTTCCTCATCTAAGTCCCGAATGGGATACAAAAGGTGCTTGAGGGAATTATCCTGAGAAAAAATTAAAAAATAAAGTTTGCCGATAAATGTGGTGTTATAAGGAAAGTTGTAATTTATGCAGAGAACTGTAAATTATGCAAAATTTGCATTTTCAGCATTTTTTATAGGGCCCTACATATTATAAAATATTCTAAATCATTGAATTTTAAACTAAATGAAACATAATCTAATGTATTTTAATACTATTACAGAAATGCAGACTTTTCTACTTGGCTTGGTTTTCTACTTTTCTTTATGGGGTGGGGGTAGGGTGGATATTTACAGATCCCCAGTTACAAATATAATTTTGGAAAGTTGCTAAATGTTCTGCCCAGAAGCAAAACCCAAAGCATGCGATTGATTATGCATCGTTACCTGATTAATTGCATTTACCATTGCATATTTATTAAATTATGATTATCTCAAA
>JAWZYV010002977.1:0-14768 GCA_038373885.1 Cheiracanthium punctorium
TACCGGTGACTAAAAAGGTGGCTTTTCGCACTAATTTAAAGATAAGGTGACTTGGGCGACATTTTTGAATGAAAAACATCATTTTCATACTATTTTCAAGTTTTTGGCTACTTGTACCTTACTCCAGGTGACTAATTTGAAAATCAGATTTTGCAGGGTGTCCAGCAGTTGGGAAATGTACTTGAATTTTTTTCAAGTCGGGAATTATGCTTGAAAATATAGAATTTTCGGTCAACGTTGATAAATTTCTCTTCCACCAAAGTTGAACATGGCAAAATTGGGAATCTATGGTAAATCGATAGATTCCCACTTTTTGTGATTACAAAACTTGAATTTTTTTGTGCTTTTGTTGAAGTAAAGCATAATAGCATTCTTGCATAACTTTTCAAAAGTGTAGTCGATTTTATTAAATGTTATTGATTTGAAAATAATCTAAACTGCTTGTACTAGAAGTGATCTAAGATTAGTAAAATCAAATTTCAGGTGAATATTTTGCATAATGTTTAAAATGTTTGACTTATCCTTATCCTTTTTTAAAAAAAATCTGATGTGTCCAACACATGACTTCCTTGCACGTCTATTAGATCAAAAATATTTTCGACGCACTTCCTCTAAACTTATTTGTTTGAAAGAGATAAAATATCAATAATAGTAAGATTTAGCGATTTCTAGCCAAATATTTCGATATCGCCAAGCTGAGTTCAATTTGAAAGATTTCCTTCTGACACTTTATTTGGCGATATTTCACCAAAAGCCGACAAACTTGAGATAGTCTGCGAGATTTTGGGGATAGCCAAAGTAGTCATTGACCACAGACTTTCAATGAATTGAATGCATTCATACACCTCAATGTATTTAAAGTCATTTGGCAAACCCTGTAAATAAATTCTCAGTCGATTGCTGTCAAAAAAGATATTGAAAACTGTTGGATATTACAATAGTTCTAAATACAAAAGTTCAAAATTCTACGGGTTAAAGTTTTACAGTTATACAAAATACGAAAATAATTTTTGGCGCCAAATTTGGCGATATTTCGTCGAAACTCGTCAATTTCGACGACATTTGGCGAGATTTTAAGCATGAACCAAACAATGACAGATTATCGCCAAATATGGCGATATTTTGCCAAAACTCGCCAAGAACGATGACAAATGGCGATACTTTGGGCATGGACCAAATAACTGAATATCGCCAAATTTGGCGATATTTCGCCAAATCTCGCCAAGGCTGAGGACAGACGGCGATATTTTGGGCATGTACCAAACAATGACCGTCTACAGTTGTATTATACTGAAGATGTCCATAGACATTAAAGTACTGAAATTCTTTTCGGTGGTTCTGTAAATAAACTCTCCAGTAGATTGGAACCAAAAATCGAGATGCACAGCTAGATGTTACAACAATCTTATATATGAAATTTCATAATAGTTTTTGAGATTTGAGAGTTAAATATGCACGCACGTACACCAAAAGTCGCCAAGCCTGGCGACATTTGGATAGTTCTTGAGGGAGTCACGTGACCGTGGTCGGACAATTACCTAACTTATATGGTAGGACAGCATTGTGCTTGAAATGGATGAATGCCCCTAAAATTGCCATTGACCGTAATGTATTGGAAATCTTTTGAGTGTTCCTGTAGCTGAACTATAAATGATAAAGACACTTTTTTTAATGGAGAAATTCATTTTCTAACTCCTTACAGCATATATCACTTCTGAGTCGTTTAAAATAGCCCAATACCTCTAAAAAACACTTTGATGAATTTCGGCCCATAGAGCGTAATGTATTTCGAATCTTTTGGGCGGTTCTGTAGATAAACTATCCAGTCGAGTGGAACCGAAAGGGGAGGTGCACAACTAGATGTTACAACAATCCTAAATATAAAGTTTCAACATTCTACGCCTAATAGTGATTGAGATATGCGAGTTTAATGAATTTCAGCCCATAGAGCGTAATGTATTTCGAATCTTTTGGGCGGTCCTGTACATAAACTAACCATTCGATTGTCACCAAAAGGGGAGGTGCACAACTAGATCATAGAACAATCCTAAATATCAAATCTCAACATTCTACGACCCATAGTTTTTGAGATATGCGAGTTACATACATACATACGTACGTACGTACGTACAGACGGCATGGAAAAACTGGCCACAATAGACTCGCCGCTGGTCAAAATGAGTTGCAGACGCATTAATATGATCGTGCATGATAGCCTACGATGAGATGCATCGAAAAAATTTTTAAAATTCAATTTAGAGGTAGTCAAAAATCGGTTTTTTTTGTCGAAATTTGGCCCCCAAAATTTTTTGGGATCACATTACTTCCTTATACTACGTACAAGGAAGTAAAAATTTCCTTCACGGCACACTTTTCCGATTTCAGCCGTTTGTTTTGGTTGTTCCTCTCGCTAATGCCAAAACAAATTGCCAGATCGGAAGAACAAAACTTTTGTAATTCATGTGATATTGGTATTGTAGTAATATTTTGATAAATAATTAATGTTAAAAAAAATGTTTATATGTTGTTTTTTTTTAAATCGAGCCGACTTTTCCTTTTCTTTATGCCAGCATTTTTTTTAAATTAATTTTTTTTTGTGCAGACATCATATTTTGCTTTGTAATGTGTTTGCTAAATTTTAAGTTTTGGTTTAAGCATTTTTTTTTTTTTTTTTTATGCCAAAGTTCTTTTCTCAAATGTTCTTTTATTTGCCTTTTTCTCCTTTTTTTATACCCCTTTTCACTCCATAAATTTTTTTTATATAAAATCGATTGACTCAAGATTCGATATGAAAAGACATCGAATGCGGCGGAAGAATACAACAGAAGAATCCCACGTGTATGAAAAATCTGAGTACTTTGAAAAACGACAAAATAACCAGTGAAATAGTTAAATTTCTTATAAAATTCTACTTTACCTCACCAACAAAGCAAGTTTTTATAACATATTTAAGCATACAAAGAAATGAAAAAAATAAAGTTCATAAGCGAACTTTGATGGTGTATGAATTTTGAGTGGCATGGCACAGAGGAGAAAAAGACTGCATTTGGTGGCAATCACTCTTTTCCTCGATTTTCTTGCCTGACTTGGAACTGAAGAAGCACCGGCTGTAGATCCCAAATCCATGGAGAGGTGGACACAACAACTTAAGATGATGGAAGTAAAAACCTAATTAGAACTGCTAACGTGGGGGCCCCCTAAAACTTTCGTCATGACGATAAGTTTTTTTTTTCTTTTATCTTTCTTTCTATCATCTTTTTTTTTTTTTTTTTTTTTTTTTTTTGGTCGGCTAATAGAGTGTACATGGTACGAATTGGTACTTAAAACATGGTATTATAATGGTACGAAAATATTTAGTAAATGTTCTAAGGATAATTTAAGTTTAAGGTTAAATTTTTATGTAATTGCGCGTGAAAATGTTACTCAAGAATTAAAATGAAGTGTTTTAGATAATTTTAATAAACATTTGTTAATTGTAACTAGAGTATTTCTCAGTTATTTCTTAGTCCTATTCTTCTCTTAGTTTAGCATGGTGTACTTGCGACATTTTGTTTAAGCCACTACCGACAGAGCCTGTGAATTGACAAATTTTACCACTATATGATTTTATGGACTCTTTGCCATTTGTTTTAGGAAAGAAATATATTAATAATGCTTGATAAATTTTTTTTACTTAAATATTATTTTGGAACTTTGGAAATTTAGACTTTTGTTTGAAGTCATGGCATAAACATCCGTTTAAATGAAAAACTTCCATATTTTAAGATACAAATGCCACCTCACTTTTAAATGTTCAACACAGAGTAAAACAATTGACAATTCATACTTGCCAATTTGCATGCTTTCAGTTTAGTCTACACTTTTCACCAATTTTTACAATTTTACACAAAACTCCCATTTATATATATATATATATATATATATATATTAAAACCCTTTTCATGTGATTTTATGCAACCCCCCTTTTTTATGCTTTTTAAGGAATGTTGAAGTTCTTTTTATATTAGTGGGTCGTGATTTTAAATTTTATTATAAAAAAACAATCTCTTAAAATTTTTCATTCATTAAAATTTTATGCAGTTTTGTTTATTTTAAGATTACTTAATTGCGTCCCCCCCCCCTGAAAGAATCGACTAAATCAGCTGTTTGTTCATTGAAATTCTGGTAGGAAAAATTTTCTTAGGTATGCACCAGCATCCCATTTTCAATCTTTTTTCATCCGTCTTGAGAACTAATATTTTCCCTTTAATGTATTTTTATTTGAACCTCCAATACCATAAATTATTTTTTAATCGCTTTTAAAAATGTAAAAATAGAAAAGAAAAAATTTCATTGGAGATGGCATGTTCAAATATGAATGAAAATGATACAAAATAATGGTAGTAATAATGAAATTGAAACAAGGGATGTTTTGGTGTGTGTGTGTGGGGGGGGGGGAGATGTGAAAGCAAACAACTAAACATATGTTTGTGAGATTTTCTTTTCTTAGTTCCTTTTCAGATGTAATTTTATTGTTTATTTTAATGCATAACAGAATTGTTTTTTTTCCCTTCTCTAATGTGTTTAAGATCATTGAAATTTTTTGTCCAGTATGAATGTTTTTTTAGATGAAAGTAACTACATTTTAATTATTATTTTGTTTTTGTATAAGAAATATATATTAATTGTGTGTTATGTAAATTTTAATATTTTATGCTATTTAAACTATGCAAATGGATAAAACTCGAGAGTTTATTTAATGAAAAACATTAAAATACTGTTCCTATGGTATTTAGTAAAATTTATTTAAAATTTCATTTGCACATTTAGCGGAACTCATCAGAAATGATTTCTGCCAAATAGTTATATATTGAGCTGCCAATAGTTCAATATGTTGTTTGCATATTATTTTGGACCTTGGGAATTTCAAAAGTTGGCCAGTATGAATCTTCAAAACTTGAGAAAATTATGTCAGTTAACCCCCCCCCCCCAAAAAAAAGGGATATTTATGTTGTTAAAATTGTTGTTTATAAGAGCAATGCTTTTTCTTCCTTTATTTCCTTTTAAATGTGAGTAAATTTTGAATTTTGTCAGAAAAAAAAATAATTTCAGGAGATTTTCAGTTCATATTTTCTGAAAAAGGAAAGAATTTAAAAACTGTGCTCTTTAGAAACACATTTGCTTGAAGTATTTACTGGGTATGTGTTGATTAAAATACTATTTGATAATTTCATTAATATGAGATTAAAACTGTTATTTTGTCTGTTATTTTTCATTTTTAACTGTACAAATCTCATGCTGTATGGTGAAAAACATAAAATTGCAGCTCCCTTGTTTTTTACTTCCTTGTACGTAGTATAAGGAAGTAATGTGATCCCGAAAAATTTTGGGGGCCAAATTTCGACATAAAAACCGATTTTGACTACCTCTAAATTTAATTTAAAAATTTTTTTCGATGCATCTCATCGTAGGCTAGCATGCACGATCATATTAACGCGTCTGCAACTCATTTTGACCAGTGGCGAGTCTACTGTGGCCAGATTTTCCATGCCGTCTGTACGTACGTACGTACGTACGTACGTATGTATGTAACTCGCATATCTCAAAAACTATGGGTCGTAGAATGTTGAGATTTGATATTTAGGATTGTTCTATGATCTAGTTGTGCACCTCCCCTTTTGGTGGCAATCGAATGGATAGTTTATGTACAGGACCGCCCAAAAGATTCGAAATACATTATGCTCTATGGGCCGAAATTCATTAAACTCGCCTAACTCAAAAGCTATTAGGCGTAGAATGTCGAAACTTCATATTTTGGATAGTTGTAACATCTAGTTGTGCACCTCCCCTTTTGGTTCCATTCGACTCGATAGTTTATCTACAGGACTGCCCAAAACATTCGAAATACATTACACTCAATGGGCCGAAATTCATTAAACTCGCATATCTCAAAAACTGTTAGGCGTTGAATGTTGAAACTTTATATTTAGGATTGTCGTAACATCTAGTTGTGCACCTCCCCTTTCGGTTCCATTCGACTGAATAGTTTATCTACAGGACCGCCCAAAAGATTCGAAATACATTATGCTCTATGGGCCGAAATTCATCAAAGCGTTTTTTAGAGGTATTGGGATATTTCAAACGACTCAGAAGTGATATATGCTGTAAAGAGTTAGAAAATGAATTTCTCCATTAAAAAAAAGTGTCTTTATCATTTATAGTTCTGCTAAAGGAACACTCAAAAGATTTCCAATACATTACGGCCAATAGCAATTTTAGGGGCATTCATCCATTTCCAGCACAATACCGTCCTACCACATAAGTTAGGTAATGGTCCGACCACGGTCACGTGCCTCCCTCAAGAACTGTGCCAAAAGTCGCCAAGCTTGGCGACTTTTGGTGTACGTGTGTGCATATTTAACTCTCAAATCTCAAAAACTATTATGAAATTTCATATATAAGAATGTTGTAACATCTAGTTGTGCATCTCGATTTTTGGTTCCAATCTACTGGAGAGTTTATTTACAGGACCACCGAAAAGAATTTCAGTACCTTAATGTCTATGGACATCTTCATTATAATACAACTGTAGACAGTCATTGTTTGGTACATGCCCAAAATCTCGCCGTCTGTCCTCGACCTTGGCGAGTTTTGGCGAAATATCGCCAAATTTGGCGATAGTCAGTCATTTGGTCCATGCCCAAAGTATCGCCATTTGTCATCGTTCTTGGCGAGTTTTGGCGAAATATCGCCAAATTTGGCGATAATCTGTCATTGTTTGGTTTATGCTTAAAATTTCGCCAAATGTCGTCGACATTGACGAGTTTCGCCGAAATATCGCCAAATTTGGCGCCAAAAATTATTTCCTATTTTGTATAACTCTAAAACTTTAACCCGTAGATTTTTTAACTTTGTATTTAGAACTATTGTAATACCTAACTGTTTTCAATACCTTTTTTGACAGCAATCGACTGAGAATTTATTTACATGGTGAGCCAAATGACTTTGAATACATTGAGGTGTATAGATACATTCAACTCATTGAAAGTCTGTGGTCAATGACTACTTTGGCTATCCCCAAAATCTCGCTGACTATCTCAAGTTTGTCGGCTTTTGGTGAAATATCGCCAAATAAAGTGTCAGAAGGAAATCTTTCAAATTGAACTCAGCTTGGGGATATCGAAATATTTGGCTAGAATTCGCTAAACCTTACTATTATTGATATTTTATCTCTTTCAAACAAATAAATGTAGAGGAAGTGCGTCGAAAATATTTTGATCTAATGGACGTGCAAGGAAGTCATGTGTTGGACACATCAGATTTTTTTCTTTAAACGAAAAAGGACTTTCCATGAGCTGGAATTCTAGAAGAGGCTCATATCAGCTAAAACTGACAGAAAAGCTTACTTTGGGCATCTCCTAAAACATACTTATTCGCAGATAGATGTATCTGGTGCTTTTGTATTACTGTTATCTTGTTTTTATCTTTTTTTTCACAACTACAG
This sequence comes from Cheiracanthium punctorium, assembly GCA_038373885.1. Taxonomy (NCBI): domain Eukaryota; kingdom Metazoa; phylum Arthropoda; class Arachnida; order Araneae; family Cheiracanthiidae; genus Cheiracanthium; species Cheiracanthium punctorium. The sequence goes on from JAWZYV010002977.1 coordinate 7,484, forward strand.
CTTTATTACTTACTTATTAGCAACTTACTAAAGCCAATTTATATTTTGTTCAAAATTGGTTTTAAAATTTTTATTTAAAATCACTGTTATCTGACTGTTTAACATTCAAAAGAACTGTACTTATAATCACTTTCAAAGCTGCCCAGGTAGTGTAATGACTTAAGAACCATTCTATCACGCCTTGGGTCCGGGCTCAGTTCCCTGCTTGGGTGTTAAATTGTCCGTCCCTTCATAGGGGGGGGGGGTAACTCTGGCTACCCATTGGGCAGGGATCACTCTAGAAATGAAAAAGGGCAGGGTGCACATTACAGAACGAGGACAGTGTTTGGGAAAAGGGCATATCATATCGCAGAAAAAGAGAGAGGGCAACTTTTGCAATTATTGTCTACAAACACATAAGGGTAGCTTTTATAAACATACTTTTATGTCCGGAAATGTGTTTTCTTAATAGTAATTTTTTAAGCAAATGATTAAATAAATTTTGAAATTTTTAATCAGATTTTTAAAGTGAATGAAATCTGAATAAAATTTATATTATGAAGAAAATACACAATGCGTGACACAATATATTCATTTAGTTTTTAAATTTGTGTCAGTTATCGCGAATAATTTCATTCTGAAGTTATTGATATTGAATACACTATAGAATTAATAATTAAGATATATAAGCTACATAAATGTACACTACAATACATAGAACTATCTGATATATGATAAAATAATTAAATTAATAATGTGTCTGGATATTACTATGTTATCCATAAGATGGCTGATGTAAAAGTTGTTTTTAATAGAATTAAATCTATCAAAAGTGATTCCGATTAGAATTAGCATTTTAAATTTCTATGTAAGCAACCTGAAAATTCGAAAGATGCGCTATCAAAAACAAAGAGAATATATATAATGAGGGGGGAAGAGAAAATGAATCAAACTATCAGAGAAAAAAAAAATCCTCTCGGGAATTGACAACCATAAGTAGTAATTGTACTAAATATCTACAATTCTCAAACAATAGCTCTATTATGAGAGAAGTTTTCATTGAAAAAGGCAGTGGCGCAGAGAGGGAGGGGGAGCAAGGGAAAAATCCCCAGGGCCTCAGCTTATGAAGGGGCCCCGCTTTTGCTGTTTATATGATACTTAATTGCGTGTATCGCGCTGACATCTGATAAACGTGGGTCACAAAGGCCCATTATCTTGAAAGATATGGGTTTTTTCATATGCAAAACCCATTACGTGCATAATTTTTTGCATCGCAGTCAAGAAAATTTGGGTAAATGACTCAGAAATCTGAGTAAACGCGAACCGTAGTTGTCAATTTTGTAAAAAAAAAAAAAAAAAAAAAAAAAAAAAAATCCAAATTCAGATTATGTTCGCGGATGTTTCAAATTAATTTTTGAATGAAATTACAAAAAGCCAGCTAGAGCATAAACCACCAACTTGACAAAAATGAGGAGTGTTAGTGATTGATCTTTCTTTTGCAAGAAAAGTAGACATTGACGGTGTTATTCAACGGTTATGCCATGACTAAAAGTAGAAAAAGATTTATTTAACAAGAAATCATTTTTTTCCCGAGACACATTGTTAAATAGTGGAAGAAAGGGTATAGTCAGACAGAAGAGACTATTGTCTCACCCAACCTCCGAAATTTTGAATTTTCCTTAACAAAATGTTAAAGATCAATACTTTCTATGAAAAATTTTGAAATTTCCACTTTTTTGGCCTTCTGAAATTTTTTTGGCTGCCTGCTTGCATGGAAGTTACGTATAGAAATAAAAATATTCAATATCAATATCATGATATCATTGAATTTTTTCAATGACTTGAGGAATCATTGCCATGCTAAAAATGCTACATGTTTTAAATACAGTTTTCTCTGTGGAGGGGACGAAACCTTCAAAATAAAAAAATAAAAAAAAAAGTTGGTTATTTTTTAGAGCATGGATGTTTATTAAAGTATAATTACTCTTTTAAATTAATAATTTAGTTCTAATTAATTACTATTAATTAAAGTTTCTTTTAAATGATTAATAATTTTAATAAGTAATAAATTGATTGATCTAAATATGACATCAAAAGGATTTCTGGATATGCAAAAAGGGAACAGAGCCAAAGACTTTTCTCACCTCTATCTCCGGGGCCCCGACTAGTTGGCTCACTCACCACCTCTGGATAAAAGGAATACATTCAGGGCTTAATTTGGCATTGGGACCCTCAGTTGATTGCACTTCCTTGTTTGTTTCAGGTCTGTGAATCTGTTTAATATTAAAAGTTTAAAAATTTTAATAGCCTTATCATAAAAAGATCTTGTATTTCTCTAGTTTCATAAATCAAGATTTTAGAACAATTTATCAGCCCTGAATATGTTCAATGTATTTTATAGATACATTGAATTTGACCCTTCACTTGCACCCAAAATTTTTAATGTCCCCCATCGACTGAAATTCAAAATAATACTCAATACGGCTCTCACCCTTTTTCCTGTTATCACCACCGCGTATTTTTTCCGCACTGTCCATTGCGGACTTACTTATTTGAGCTGAGTCGACACGTCCCACTCCGGAATTGCCCTGTTTTGGAACTTTCCGAGCAGGAAACGCCAGCCTTAAGTTGGGAATGAATGTGTTTTGCAAAATCTGACAAAATAAAACATAAAACCAAAGTCTGTGATTTATTAATAACTTCAAAACAGACATTTTATAGAAAACACCCACGTTAGAAGCCACCATTTACAGCTTTAGGGAAATAACTTATTGTTATGGTACTATTCTTATTTATTGAACTATTCTTCTTCTGAATGATAGCTTGTTTCTCTAATGAGATATTTTTATACGACCTGGAAGCTACAACAAACAAACGGTTTAAAACTCTTTTTGTGAGGTCTGCGGGAGGGAGAAGAGCGGACACTGAGCAGATGCCCGCCCCCACTCCAAACCCTCCCCACACAGAAAACCATTGATACAGAGAATAAAACAAACAAAGATCAACTTCCTTTCTCATCTAGGAAATCACAGCACAGGAAAATCACCCACGTCCTTTCTCACAGGAAATCACTCTGAAATCAAAATACCGAAGTAATGATGTTGTTAAGAAAAAAGATTGCATTTAAAATAATTTTTTAAAAAGTGCATAATTTATGTTCCACCTCGAGCTCGACGCATAAACTCGAAATGGCTTCTTATCGAGCCGGTCAGGTCCGTTTCGTTTGGTCCAGACCTTGAGCCTAGAAAAAACAACCAAGAAATATCACAAAGTCAACACCAATTGATCTTGATTGTTGGTGTTGTGAGCGGAGGCCTTTTTTCGAGGGTCTAGCCAGAGCGGCCAGCAATTGTAATGAGAATCAAAGAAAAGGGGGAAACAAGGAAGGGGTGGAGAAAAGGAGCTGAGCAAGCATTTGTGATTGAAAAACAAAATGGAAAACAAAATGAAGGCAGATATTTAATCGAGAAAAAAGGTGAAGGAAGGGCGACATTTTTACCAGACAAAGGGCACCTAGACAGAAGGCAAAAAAGAGGCGTCGCGTTACTCCCTGTTTCCTACATGGCAAACGCTCTAGTAAGGACCATGCCCATTGGGTGCCCCCAACTCGTCCAAATCGCGCATAGGCTTGTGGTTTTGCGGTCTTCAGTACAATTCGTCAGCGAGCATTGTGGCCAGAGCCCTGCTGCTTATTGGAGTGTGGGCGGCGTAATAATTACTTTCATTGCAAACCATTGAATTAGGCATGTAAAGTTTAGAATTTTAGCAATATTTGTGCTCTCATAGGTCCGGTCTGCCGATAAGTGGTTTAAATCTTGTAGCAGATGTTTTCATAGTGGTTTTCCCATCATTGCAAAAACGAACACAGTATTGCAAAACTTTAGATGTCAACTTAAAATATGTAGTGGTGCAAGGTTTTGAAACACCACATATCTTTTTTTGTTATTTTTTTTTTTTTTTCGCCTACTATGCAAACATGAAAGTAATGGCCTACTTTTTCCTTAGCTAGGGTAAGGAAGTTTGTTTGAAAAATATGATCAAATTTATACAAGGGGTCCCCTTGATGAAAAAATTTAGAGAATGAGCCTTGAACATATCCTTGAAATGTGCTTGAATTTTTGCTAGCAATTATGGTGGACACGCCTGTGTTTTACGTTTATTTTTCTTTATTTTCAACTTCCTTTTTCTTTTCAAAGCTACAGGTTCCCACTGTTCATCAAAACATTGTACCCATTTTTTTAACTGTGCTATACGAGAAAATAATGAATTTCTATAATTTAATTGTCAAAAAAATAATGCATTATATGCACAGCTGTATAACGCAATGACAAGATTAACTTGAATTTTATTCTTTCCTTCTTAGAATAAGTAGCTAAATGGCTCATATCGTTAGATTTCTACTGGCAAAAATTGCATATTATTGGTCAAACTGTGAATAAAGTTCCCAGACAGCACAGCAAACTTGCAGCAAGCTTGATTTATCAAGTCAATAAACTTGAATTAAGCTTGAAAATTTCAAGCGTGTAAGCTTAATGCAAGCTTGAATCAAGTGTTCTAGTTTACAGTTGCCCAGCTTGCATTAAGCTTGACATAGCAAGCTTAATTTCAAGCTTAAAAAATTTTCCTAAAAAATTTCTAATCACGGGACGCCGCTGGCGAACGCGCCCCACATACTTTATTTTTCCGCGCATTTTCCCCCTCTATGCTGAAATTTTAAGTTATTTTAATCTGTTCCATCAAACGTCAGCGGCTGGGTTCGATCCCGGGAACTTTAGGCTGGAAGGCCCGCGTGCTAACCATTCGGCTATTATGCCTCGGGCAGCTATGACTAAAGTTTGAAGTGACTGTTGTCACGCCAGATTGATAAGTATCGGCGATGCTGATAAGTTTCTTTTATTTTTCCATGGGATGAATCAAAATTTAAATAATGTTATGTGTGATTTATAGACTCTACTAATAGGGAAATAAGCATAATATAAACTTAAAAGCAGGACACGTTTTAAAACTTTCAATATCGCAACACTCATCGTTAGCATTACTGCTGGCCAAAAATCGAGACAATGACTGATTTTGAAATCAATTTCGTAGTGAATAATTGTATGTTAGTTTTGAAGAATTTCACATATTTGGAAAGATAGAATCTTTTTTTATTAATTCATATTGGTCAAGTACCATTTAGCTATGTAACTTAAAAGGTGGCACCAACCTCTTATTGTTACATCCAGTTAAAGGGCTTACATAAAAAACATGGGGCAACTTTTTTTGCATCCGTAAGAGGGGGCTTCACTAACTCATACTATTTTGTTTGCTACTCCGGATCCATTGGGTGTGGACACCCTGGAAATTGTTATATTCAACATGGATTTTTATTATAATTATATAGTCCAATAGATTTTTCCATCAATCAACTCATTACATCATTCACAACATATCATAGATTTTAATTTCTGGACGGATTCAACAAAACACTTCTTCAAAAAAACAGTTCATCCACTCGTTGGAAGCAACTGCGAATATTTCCATTATTTACAATCAAGGAGGGATAGGTGTTCTTGGCAGATTTTTGGGCGCTAGGAGCGCGGACTGTTATATGATGGGGGGACTTTAGAAACAGAAGGGAGAAGGAGGCCCTTTCAGAAAATATAATTTTATAATCCAAAAATAGAATTTTTTAAAAGGTTTTAACTGGTACCAGAAAAAAATCTAAACTTGCTTGTCTGGCAACTTTAGTTTACTTATGGTTTTTAAATAAAAGAGGATTGGTTTAAATGCCAAGTAATAAAAAAAAATTAGTGTGATTGAGACTCCAATTTAGGGGTTAATTTTTTTGAATTTACAAAGAACCCACTTTCTCATACGATTTTTATCACTATTATGTTTTTATCTATTTTATCACATTGTAAATTTTAGTGTTTCTCAAAAAAGTGTCAATCGTATTTTGGTTGTTTTACTAAATGCTTCACTATGAAAGAGTTTTTCTAGATTTATTTAGTGTTATTTTTTTTTTAATATAGAGAAATTCTAGTTTTTAATGGATTAAAAAAAAAAAAAAATTTTATTGTAACTTCTCATTTATTTTTTTTGGTCTTGTGTTACAAGTATAAAACCATATTGTTTACCATTAATAACTTCTTAATTAAAATTGAAGATTTGTTGGAGGACAAAATAAAATTCGATAAATTTGATTTATCAAAATTTGCACAAAATGAGGTACTATTAAAGTTTTTGGCCAAGCGCTTAACAGTTTTACAAAGATATACCCCTACCATCCAAGAACAAAAAAACCATTTTTTTTTAAAAAAGATCCCCTTTTCTCCTTAGGGGACATCCCATAATAACATTTTCTGTTGAGGGCTTTCTTGCAATCAAGTAAAATTTCTTGCGTAAATATAATTTGGGGAAGTAAAGTAAAAAAAATTTTGAATAAGCCTACTTGTTTATAATCTTAATTTTGGAACATAGTTTTTTTCTTCTAGTGGGATTCAGGGCCTTATCTTAAGTGGTACACACTATTAAGCTTAAAAAAAGACTAGAAGTTTGCTATGTGATTAATCAATGGGAACAAATTGTCTTATGCTAAAAAAGGGAGGTTTAAGTTATGATTTTTTTATACTAAGTTTTACAATTACTTATACTAGAAAACTAATATAAATTTAATTTATGGACTATGGCAATCCTTTGGCTATTAGTAAATGGTTTCGGATGATAGTATTTACAAACTTACCTTTCCCAGAACAGGGAGCCCCACAACTTTCTTCATTACAATTTAATGGGGAATTTCTCAGAAGCTTACTCCTTAATCATTATAACATTAAAGCATCCTTGTTTGGAAATTATTATAGGCTCCTTTTTTTATACAAAACACTGCCAAGAAACTAATGAAACCAATACTTTTAGACTGGTAATAATTAAAAGGTTGGGATATTACGTAAATCTATCTATCTATGTGTGTAATTCTCGGAGGACAAAAAACACTTATTTCTACATCTAAGGCAGCAACGTGAAATCCAATTATGAATCCCCATCTCTCCTCACCACAATTAAAGCAATACAGGTATAAATACCAATAATTATACAAAGCCATTTTGAATTGGAATATATTAAATATTAATTATAAAATTAGCAGTTAACTTAACAAAAATTTATTATTTCACCATAAAATTTTAAATAAAAATAAGAAGTAAAAAATACTACATATTATATCTAAACAAAAGTAAATATTAGATGTTTGTAGGTATTGTCATTTAATTGCAGCTGCTCAGGAGAGTTATCACAGCTTGCTCTCAGAAGCTATGTACTATTGTTA
>JAWZYV010002979.1:0-13637 GCA_038373885.1 Cheiracanthium punctorium
TTTTCCGGGGACAGTCCCCATTTTCAGGATGTTTTTCAAATTGTCCCCAGAATGTAAAAATGGAACTGGGGACAATTTTTAATTATTGCATTGTTTTCAATTAAATTACTGTTAATTATTGCATTCATTATAAATGTCCCCAGTTTTGTTGTCAGAATCGGGGACATGTCCCCGATTCTGACTACAAAAATCTGGTCACCTTAGCTTAGGTGATTAAAGTAGAGGAAATAGGAAAGGCCTTTAACCTCCAGGCCACTGGTCCCCCATGCTTCTTAACCCTTAATTACATGAATTTTAACCCATTTATGCCTAGCGTCCCTTTTTGGGACGGCATTTTCGCTAGTAGTCGAAAACGTTATTTATTTTTCCTAGCCTTTATTCGCGAGTATTGAACTTCAATTCTACAAAATATTTTAATATGGCCAAGTAGGATGTTGACGTTTCAATTTTTATACATAATGATTTTAAATGAAATCATCCCTTGTTCAAAAGGTTGACATCAGAAATTTATCAATTACTGCTGGTGTTAGCAAAAATCGAAGAAAGTCGCAAAAATATCCAGGCACGAATGGGTTAAACACGTCCTTTGCCGATCATGTATATTCACGAGTGTAAGCTATATTTCTTCTGTCGATTTTGTGAATTGCTCATTAATCTTTCGAAAAACACCCAGTTTGATAGAAATGTCTGATATTTTTATTATTCACAAACACAAGCATTTTATTATAAACTAGCTGCGTGCCCGTTCTTCGCACAGTAGGAAACGAAAATTTTCCTTACATGTGTAATTCGAAATTATTCGTGATGTGGAATTTAAAAAAAAAAAGAGCAAAATTATTTGACTCTTAATGTAAAGTTTGTGTCATGAGTACTAACCTGATCATTGCAGTATAATGACTCAAAAAACTACGTCAGTGTCATTCACTATTAAAAAAGTGGAAAGCTTAATAGTTTGCAGAGAACTCCTGGCTTTCAAAATGTCTTATTTCTACATCATACTGTTTTTTAGGCTCAAGTTTGTAGCATTAAATACCTAAGACACTACATGAAATGGAGCACCATTTATTTCTTTCCGAAAATGTACCATATAAGGAAAGTATTGCAATCATGAAAAAAATTCGACTTCGAGATTTTGGTGTATTTACACGTTTTGAGGTCTTCTGAATTCATTTATGCTATTTTCAAGAGATGTTTTTAAAATAGCTGCGCACCGGCTCTTCATACGGGAAGAAAGGAATATTTTACTACTAAAATCATATCTGCATGTGACAAAACAGAATTTCATTTTTAAAAAATCTGATGTGTCCAACACATGACTTCCTTGCACGTCCATTAGATCAAAAATATTTTCGACGCACTTCCTCTAAATTTATTTGTTTGAAAGAGATAAAATATCAATAATAGTAAGGTTTAGCAATTTCTTGCCAAATATTTCGATATCGCCAAGCTGAGTTCAATTTGAAAGATTTCCTTCTGACACTTTATTTGGCGATATTTCACCAAAAGCCGACAAACTTGAGATAGTCAGCGAGATTTTGGGGATAGCCAAAGTAGTCAGTGACCACAGACCTTTCAATGAATTGAATGCATCTATACACCTCAATGTATTCAAAGTCATTTGGCTCACCATGTAAATAAATTCTCAGTCGATTGCTGTCAAAAAAGATATTGAAAACAGTTAGATATTACAATAGTTCTAAATACAAAGTTAAAAAATCTACGGTTTAAAGTTTTAGAGTTATACAAAATAGGAAATGATTTTTGGCGCCAAATTTGGCGATATTTCGGCGAAACTCGTCAATGTCGACGACATTTGGCGAGATTTTAAGCATAAACCAAACAATGACAGATTATCGCCAAATTTGGCGATATTTCGCCAAAACTCGCCAAGAACGATGACAAATGGCGATACTTTGGGCATGGACCGAAATGACTGACTATCGCCAAATTTGGCGATATTTCGCCAAAACTCGCCAAGGTCGAGGACAGACGGCGAGATTTTGGGCATGTACCAAACAATGACTGTCTACAGTTGTGTATAATTGAAGATGTCCATAGACATTAAGGTACTGAAATTCTTTTCGGTGGTCCTGTAAATAAACTCTCCAGTAGATTGGAACCAAAAATCGAGATGCACAACTAGATGTTACAACATTCTTATATATGAAATTTCATAATAGTTTTTGAGATTTGAGAGTTAAATATGCACACACGTACACCAAAAGTCGCCAAGCTTGGCGACTTTTGGCATAGTTCTTGAGGGAGGCACGTGACCGTGGTCGGACCATTACCTAACTTATGTGGTAGGACGGTATTGTGCTTGAAATGGATGAATGCCCCTAAAATTGCTATTGACCGTAATGTATTGGAAATCTTTTGAGTGTTCCTGTAGCAGAACTATAAATGATAAAGACACTTTTTTTAATGGAGAAATTCATTTTCTAACTCTTTACAGCATATATCACTTCTGAGTCGTTTGAAATAGCCCAATACCTCTAAAAAACGCTTTGATGAATTTCGGCCCATAGAGCGTAATGTATTTTCGAATCTTTTGGGCGGTCCTGTAGATAAACTATTCAGTCGAATGGAACCGAAAGGGGAGGTGCACAACTAGATGTTACAACAATCCTAAATATAAAGTTTCAACATTCAACGCCTAACAGTTTTTGAGATATGCGAGTTTAATGAATTTCGGCCCATTGAGTGTAATGTATTTCGAATGTTTTGGCAGTCTGTAGATAAACTATCCAGTCGAATGGAACCAAAAGGGGAGGTGCACAACTAGATGTTACAACTATCCAAAATATAAAGTTTCGACATTCTACGCCTAATAGCTTTTGAGTTAGGCGAGTTTAATGAATTTCGGCCCATAGAGCGTAATGTATTTCGAATCTTTTGGGCGGTCCCTGTACATAAACTATCCATTCGATTGCCACCAAAAGGGGAGGTGCACAAAACTAGATCATAGAACAATTCCTAAATATCAAATCTCAACATTCTACGACCACATAGTTTTTGAGATATGCGAGTTACATACTACGTACGTACGTACGTACGTACAGACGGCATGGAAAAACTGGCCACAGTAGACTCGCCACTGGTCAAAATGAGTTGCAGACGCGTTAATATGATCGTGCATGCTAGCCTACGATGAGATGCATCGAAAAAATTTTTAAAATTCAATTTAGAGGTAGTCAAAATCGGTTTTTATGTCGAAATTTGGCCCCCAAAATTTTTCGGGATCACATTACTTCCTTATACTACGTACAAGGAAGTAAAAAGGCTTAAAAATGAGACACTACGATAAAACATTTATTTTTTCAAGAAAATATTGCCACTTTTATATATCCATTTCCAATATCGGTAACGCATTCGGAATTTATTCAGTTACAAGATCAACATACGTCCTCATGAAACATGTGCACAGTTAAATTTCTATGTATATTTGTCTTTAAAAAAAAATAATCTGATGTGTCCAACACATGACTTCCTTGCACGTCTATTAATTCAAAAATGTTTTTTACGCACTTCCTCTAAACTTATTTGTTTGAAAGAGATAAAATATAAATAATAGTAAGGTATAGCGATTTCTAGCCAAATATTTCGATATCGCCAAGCTGAGTTCAATTTGAAAGATTTCCTTCTGACACTTTATTTGGCGATATTTCACCAAAAGCCGACAAACTTGAGATAGTTTGCGAGATTTTGGGGATAGCCAAAGTAGTCATTGACCACAGACTTTCAATGAATTGAATGCATCCATACACCTTAATGTATTTAAAGTCATTTGGCTCACCCTGTAAATAAATTCTCAGTCGATTGCTGTCAAAAAAGATATGAAAACAGTTAGATATTATAATATAGTTCTAAATACAAAAGTTCAAAATTCTACGGGTTAAAGTTTTAGAGTTATACAAAATACGAAATAATTTTTGGCGCCAAATTTGGCGATATTTCGGCGAAACTCGTCAATGTCGACGACATTTGGCGAGATTTTAAGCATGGACCAACAATGACAGATTATCGCCAAATTTGGCGATATTTCGCCAAAACTCGCCAAGAACGATGACAAATGGCGATACTTTGGGCATGGACCAAATGACTGACTATCGCCAAATTTGGCGATATTTCGCCAAAACTCGCCAAGGTCGAGGACAGACGGCGAGATTTTGGGCATGTACCAAACAATGACTGTCTACAATTGTATTATATTGAAGATGTCCATAGACATTAAAGTACTGAAATTCTTTTCGGTGGTCCTGTAAATAAACTCTCCAGTAGATTGGAACCAAAAATCGAGATGCACAACTAGATGTTACAACAATCTTATATATGAAATTTCATAATAGTTTTTGAGATTTGAGAGTTAAATATGCACACACGTACACCAAAAGTCGCCAAGCTTGGCGACTTTTGGCATAGTTCTTGAGGGAGGCACGTGACCGTGGTCGGACCATTACCTAACTTATGTGGTAGGACGGTATTGTGCTTGAAATGGATGAATGCTCCTAAAATTGCCATTGACCGTAATGTATTGGAAATCTTTTGAGTGTTCCTGTAGCAGAACTATAAATGATAAAGACACTTTTTTTAATGGAGAAATTCATTTTCTAACTCTTTACAGCATATATCACTTCTGAGTCGTTTGAAATAGCCCAATACCTCTAAAAAACGCTTTGATGAATTTCGGCCCATAGAGCGTAATGTATTTCGAATCTTTTGGGCGGTTCTGTAGATAAACTATCCAGTCGAATGGAACCGAAAGGGGAGGTGCACAACTAGATGTTACAACAATCCTAAATATAAAGTTTCAACATTCTACGCCTAATAGTTTTGAGATATGCGAGTTTAATGAATTTCGGCCCATTGAGCGTAATGTATTTCGAATGTTTTGGGCGGTCCTGTAGATAAACTATCCAGTCGAATGGAACCAAAAGGGGAGGTGCACAACTAGATGTTACAACTATCCAAAATATGAAGTTTCCACATTCTACGCCTAATAGCTTTTGAGTTAGGCGAGTTTAATGAATTTCGGCCCATAGATCGTAATGTATTTCGAATCTTTTGGGCGGTCCTGTACATAAACTATCCATTTGATTGCCACCAAAAGGGGAGGTGCACAACTAGATCATAGAACAATCCTAAATATCAAATCTCAACATTCTACGACCAATAGTTTTTGAGATATGCGAGTTACATACATACGTACGTACGTACGTACAGACGGCATGGAAAAACTGGCCACAGTAGACTCGCCGCTGGTCAAAATGAGTTGCAGACGCGTTAATATGATCGTGCATGCTAGCCTACGATGAGATGCATGAAAAATTCATTCTTTGAGGAACAAAATCGTTTTTACGAAATTCCACCAATTTTGACGGTAGTCAAATATCGGATTTATACGTTGATCGAAATTTGGCCCCACGAAAACTCTTTTCGGGATCACATTACTTCCTTATTATACTGAAGATATCATAGACATTAAAGTAATATTTCTTTGGTGTCCTGTAAATAAATTCTAGTAGGTGGATCAAAAATCGAAATGTAGCTAGATCAGTGCTCAGTTTACATCTTATTAGAATTCAACTTCTACGATAAAATTTTGAGTCTTAGGTAAATACATACCAATAACAAAGTGCAAACATGACTTTTGCACGTCATTAGACAATATTTTCGACGCACTTCCTCTAAAACTTATTTGTTTGAAAGATGATAAAATATCAATAATAGTAAGATTTAGCGAGTTCTAGCAAATATTTCGATATCGCCAAGCTGAGTTCAATTTGAAAGATTTCTTTCTGACACTTTAATTTGGCGATATTTCACCAAAAGCCGACAAACTTGAGATAGTTTGCGAGATTTTGGGGATAGCCAAAGTAGTCATTGACCACAGACTTTCAATGAATTGAATGCATCCATACACCTCAATGTATTTAAAGTCATTTGGCTCACCCTGTAAATAAATTCCCAGTCGATTGCTGTCAAAAAAGATATTGAAAACAGTTAGATATTACAATAGTTCTAAATACAAAAGTTCAAAAATCTACGGGTTAAAGTTTTAGAGTTATACAAAATACGAAATAATTTGTGGCGCCAAATTTGGCGATATTTCGGCGAAACTCGTCAATGTCGACGACATTTGGCGAGATTTTAAGCATGGACCAAACAATGACAGATTATCGCCAAATTTGGCGATATTTCGCCAAAACTCGCCAAGAACGATGACAAATGGCGATACTTTGGGCATGGACCAAATGACTGACTATCGCCAAATTTGGCGACATTTCGCCAAAACTCGCCAAGGTCGAGGACAGACGGCGAGATTTTGGGCATGTACCAAACAATGACTGTCTACAATTGTATTATATTGAAGATGTCCATAGACATTAAAGTACTGAAATTCTTTTCGGTGGTCCTGTAAATAAACTCTCCAGTAGATTGGAACCAAAAATCGATCAACAATCTTATATATGAAATTTCATAACAGTTTTTGAGATTTGAGAGTTAAATATGCACACACGTACACACAAAAGTCGCCAAGCTTGGCGACATTTTGGCATAGTTCTTGAGGGAGGCACGTGACCGTGGTCGGACCATTACCTAACTTATGTGGTAGGACGGTATTGTGCTTGAAATGGATGAATGCCCCTAAAATTGCCATTGACCGTAATGTATTGGAAATCTTTTGAGTGTTCCTGTAGCAGAACTGTAAATGATAAAGACACTTTTTTTAATGGAGAAATTCATTTTCTAACTCTTTACAGCATATATCACTTCTGAGTCGTTTGAAATAGCCCAATACCTCTAAAAAACGCTTTGATGAATTTCGGCCCATAGAGCGTAATGTATTTCGAATCTTTTAGGCGGTTCTGTAGATAAACTATCCAGTCGAATGGAACCGAAAGGGGAGGTGCACAACTAGATGTTACAACAATCCTAAATATAAAGTTTCAACATTCTACGCCTCAATAGTTTTTTGAGATATGGCGAGTTTAATGAATTTCGGCCCATAGAGCGTAATGTATTTCGAATCTTTTGGGCGGTCCTGTACATAAACTATCCATTCGATTGCCACCAAAAGGGGAGGTGCACAACTAGATCATAGAACAATCCTAAATATCAAATCTCAACATTCTACGACCAATAGTTTTTGAGATATGCGAGTTACATACATACGTACGTACGTACGTACAGACGGCATGGAAAAAACTGACCACAATAGACTCGCCGCTGGTCAAAATGAGTTGCAGACGCGTTAATATGATCGTGCATGCTAGCCTACGATGAGATGCATCGAAAAAAATTTTTAAATTAAATTTAGAGGTAGTCAAAATCGGTTTTTTTGTCGAAATTTGGCCCCCAAAATTTTTCGGGATCACATTACTTCCTTATACTACGTACAAGGAAGTAAAAAATAAAATCTGATGTGTCCAACACATGACTTCCTTGCACGTCCATTAGATCAAAAATATTTTCTACGCACTTCCTCTAAACTTATTTGTTTGAAAGAGATAAAATATCAATAATAGTAAGGTTTAGCGATTTCTAGCCAAATATTTCGATATCGCCAAGCTGAGTTCAATTTGAAAGATTTCCTTCTGACACTTTATTTGGCGATATTTCACCAAAAGCCGACAAACTTGAGATAGTCTGCGAGATTTTGGGGATAGCCAAAGTAGTCATTGACCACAGACTTTCAATGAATTGAATGCATCCATACACCTCAATGTATTTAAAGTCATTTGGCTCACCCTGTAAATAAATTCTCAGTCGATTGCTGTCAAAAAAGATATTGAAAACAGTTAGATATTACAATAGTTCTAAATACAAAGTTAAAAAATCTACGGGTTAAAGTTTTAGAGTTATACAAAATAGGAAATAATTTTTGGCGCCAAATTTGGCGATATTTCGGCGAAACTCGTCAATGTCGACGACATTTGGCGAGATTTTAAGCATGAACCAAACAATGACAGATTATCGCCAAATTTGGCGATATTTCGCCAAAACTCGCCAAGAACGATGACAAATGGCGATACTTTGGGCATGGACCAAATGACTGACTATCGCCAAATTTGGCGATATTTCGCCAAAACTCGCCAAGGTCGAGGACAGACGGCGAGATTTTGGGCATGTACCAAACAATGACTGTCTACAGTTGTATTATATTGAAGATGTCCATAGACATTAAAGTACTGAAATTCTTTTCGGTGGTCCTGTAAATAAACTCTCCAGTAGATTGGAACCAAAAATCGAGATGCACAACTAGATGTTACAACATTCTTATATATGAAATTTCATAATAGTTTTTGAGATTTGAGAGTTAAATATGCACACACGTACACCAAAAGTCGCCAAGCTTGGCGACTTTTGGCATAGTTCTTGAGGGAGGCACGTGACCGTGGTCGGACCATTACCTAACTTATGTGGTAGGACGGTATTGTGCTTGAAATGGATGAATGCCCCTAAAATTGCCATTGACCGTAATGTATTGGAAATCTTTTGAGTGTTCCTGTAGCAGAACTATAAATGATAAAGACACTTTTTTTAATGGAGAAATTCATTTTCTAACTCTTTACAGCATATATCACTTCTGAGTCGTTTGAAATAGCCCAATACCTCTAAAAAAACGCTTTGATGAATTTCGGCCCATAGAGCGTAATGTATTTCGAATCTTTTGGGCGGTTCTGTAGATAAACTATTCAGTCGAATGGAACCGAAAGGGGAGGTGCACAACTAGATGTTACAACAATCCTAAATATAAAGTTTCAACATTCAACGCCTAACAGTTTTTGAGATATGCGAGTTTAATGAATTTCGGCCCATTGAGTGTAATGTATTTCGAATGTTTTGGGCAGTCCTGTAGATAAACTATCCAGTCGAATGGAACCAAAAGGGGAGGTGCACAACTAGATGTTACAACTATCCAAAATATGAAGTTTCGACATTCTACGCCTAATAGCTTTTGAGTTAGGCGAGTTTAATGAATTTCGGCCCATAGAGCGTAATGTATTTCGAATCTTTTGGGCGGTCCTGTACATAAACTATCCATTCGATTGCCACCAAAAGGGGAGGTGCACAACTAGATCATAGAACAATCCTAAATATCAAATCTCAACATTCTACGACCCATAGTTTTTGAGATATGCGAGTTACATACATACGTACGTACGTACGTACAGACGGCATGGAAAAACTGGCCACAGTAGACTCGCCACTGGTCAAAATGAGTTGCAGACGCGTTAATATGATCGTGCATGCTAGCCTACGATGAGATGCATCGAAAAAAATTTTTAAATTAAATTTAGAGGTAGTCAAAATCGGTTTTTTTGTCGAAATTTGGCCCCCAAAATTTTTCGGGATCACATTACTTCCTTATACTACGTACAAGGAAGTAAAAAGTTCAAGTAATCCCCCTGTTGAAATGACTGCGGGATATATTAACGCAAATTAGAATTACTTTTCGTTTAGTTGGTTGTAAGACAACCGTTGAAAACGGATAAACACTTTTAATTTCATGAAATATTTATTAACGTGGTACATTGCGATTTATTCATACTATCTTTACAAATCTAATAATACTACCTATTACGTACATTAATACTATCTATACTCGCTTCTCCCTCTTCAAGGCTCCCTTAAAAGAAACAGCTTAGATTATTTGGCCTCAATGGGATCTTTTGATTCTGTGGCGATTCTTTGCAATTTACGCATTAGCATAAATAATAATCATTTCACATAATGGTTGCCATTAAGGAAACTCTCCATATATATTTAATTTATACATAGTTTTATAAGATTGGCGTATTTAGCGCCGTAAACCATTTCATCTTACTGTGGGGAGAAAATATCCAAGGGGTGCCATTTTAAATATCCAATAGCGATATCTTTTATATCCTCCATAGTCCTGTCTCCTGAAAAAACATCAAACTGTGTAATCTCGAGGAGCTACTTATTCCCATTTTAATTGTGACAGGGCGTTAGAGTTGCAGAGTTTACAAATTTCACACATTTTTTTTAATTTATGACGTCACTGTTTGACTGCCGTAAAGGATACCCCGGTAGATTAATTTCGGAGTTACTTTCGATATTTCGCATAATTGTTTTCAAACGGTATCATTAAAACTTTGCGTGACCTTTATGGAGGAACGTAATTCAACGTTAAAATAAAACTATACTCGCAACCTGCATGCGTATGTTAGGCAACGCCTGCGCTAAATTAAATGCCAAAAATAAAAATAATAAATAGAAAAATTTTAATATATCGCGCTTTGAAACGAACTTTGTAACTTTTAAAATGAACATTTTCAGCGCCGTGAAAACATTTCAATTTTTAAATAAGCACCGGATTAAAATACCACTTCTAATAATAATAATCGTGAATTTCTTAGTTTATTTCTACAGTAAATTTTAATCAAAATATCGTCTCCCTGTGTTGAAAATAGAGCTGGAATAAATGAGTTAAAATTATGGCGTAATTTTTAGGTATCTTAAAGCATTTGACGTCATAGATCCTCACTTGCGAATTGAAATTCTGATATCCCATTTAAAAACTCGATTGGTTGAAAAAACCGTTTTTTCTAATCCTTTCTGTGGCAACAGCCGAACATAAATTCTCGTGCCGTGATCGCAATGTAATGAATGGCGTAAGATCGCGTTGATGCTATTAAATTCTAAACATTAGGTTGCATTAAAATTCGTAAAAAATCATCTAATTTACATAATTTTTTCGTTTTTATTTTAAAAGAGGGAGAAAAGAATGTTTCACGATTTGTCAAAATATCTAAAAGTTATGACGGATAGAATTCAAGATGCGACAGTTTTAAAATTATTTTACGAAAAAAAATCGCGAAGCAGATGTTTAGTAAAAAAATTCCTAAAAATCGGTAAATCAGGTTAAGTATTCAGAACAAACTGTTTTTAAAAGAAAATTTTCTCCTCTATCCGATGATACAAATGCCGTTTTGCTGCGAGCGTAATTTCCGCCGTTATTACGAATTAGGTGAGAAAAAATGCCAAAAATCGCATAAAACATAAAATAAAAAAAAATCTAGGTCGAATTTTGAAAAAATCGCTTCGAGGTGCACAACTACATATTTACATCTTCCCGAATACCAAATTTGGTGTTTCTAGGTGTAGCCGTTTGTCCGTAACGCTGCAGACAGACACACACACACACACACACACAGACACCTTCTTTTATAATAAGTAGAGAAAACTATATGGTACTTACGAATTATCCCGGCGGTCATTCCCGCCAAATAATTTTTTCGTCCAATGTGCTGGTAAACTGTTGCCAATCGTATTCCAAACCATCAATAATTTCTTGTGTCCGGCATTCATCTTGGCGGACCGCTGGGATAATACGTAAGAACCAACCTATATTTTATATGCTAGTTCAACATGAGAAATTTGGCTCCGCACTTTAAACCGGCAGTGAACGTTTTTTTAACCCATTTGTGCTGGATATTTTGCGACTTCTTCGATTTTTACTGATATCAGAAATAATAGATAAATTTCTGATGTCAACTTCTTGAACAAGGGATGATTTCTTTTAAAATCATTATGCATAAAATCGAAATATCAACATCCTACTTGGGTCATGTTAAAATATTTTTTAGAGTTGAGGCTCAATACTCATGAATAAAGGCTAGGAAAAATAAAATAACGTTTTCGACTAATAGCGAAATGCCGTCCCAAAAAACGGGACGCTAGGCATAAATGGGTTAAACATGCGGTGCAGACATGAAACCCCAGTTGCTGAAAGTGACGTGGTGTGAAGCCTTTATTTTACTGTTTTGGCACACAGGATGTTGAATAAATAAAGTTTAAAAAAAATTAAGTATAAAAATAAATAAATATAATTTATTGCTATTTTATAAGCTGAAAAATACATCTCAGATTCTGGATGATGATGCTGTAATGTTCTCTCTCCCATGAGTTTTGGATATCACACTTGAGTTAATGCATTACACGTGACTGATGACGTTGCTTAAGCCTATTTGTACGTCTTCAGTTCATTTAGGCACATGCAAATCAAAGCAAATTTGGCACACAGGATGTTGAATAAATAAAGTTAAAAAATTAAGTATAAAAATAAATAAATATAATTTATTGCTATTTTATAAGCTGCAAAAATACATCTCAGATTCTGGATGATGATGCTGTAATGTTCTCTCTCCCATGAGTTTTGGATATCACACTTGAGTTAATGCATTACACGTGACTGATGACGTTGCTTAAGCTATTTGTACGTCTTTCAGTTCATTTAGGCCACATGCAAATTCAAAGCAACATAGGGAGTTACCTTTCTTGCACTAAAAATAACTAACTACGTACACGCACTCGCTCTCGCTCCACATTTATTCATCATAGACGTAAAATTATGCCACTTGAAAAATTGTAGATTGCGCGAACATGTGAAGGTCCCGGATCGGGTCCGATATTGCAATTCTGTTGATGTAATCTCTGCAATTTTGGTAGGATTTTCGCTCCCCTCCAAGAGGGCAAACTTGAAATAAGCGTTTAGAAAACCCCCCTTTAGAAAGTCCTTCCTACCAAGAACATTTCCCATCCTTGGCAGATCCGACCCTAAGCGTAGCGTTGCCATAATCACTCAAATAAACATCAAAACAACTAGACGTAAAAAACATTTTGTACGAATAATTTTTGTACTTAGAATAAGCCGCAAAATGAATCTTTCACGTTATTAAAATTATTTATTTCCATGTGGAAAAAAGTGAACTATGAATTTTTTGACGTTTCTTGCAAGAGTGAGGATTTTTCGACCTTTTGCCGTTAAAGTGCTTTTTTTTATTTTAATTCAAAACAAAAAAAAAAGTAAAAATTTTATTAGCTTTCCTTGTAAAGGAACTGAATTTTGCTACGGATTCCGAAACAATTTATATTTTTTCAAGAGTCTCCTTTTGAACGAGCTGTTGGACAATTTAAAGAAAAGAATTTCGTAAATAAAATTTTTTTTTTCTTCTGGCAAACATATATGAGAAAATGGGGAAGGTGGCCCACCCACCCAATTTCAACAAATATCTGATAAAAGAGTGTTTTAAAAAACACGTAATATTTTTGCTACATGCATTGGTTTTAGCCATCTGCAAATGTGGTTTGATGTTTCACATTTTTGTTTTCCCTAGATGCTTAATAAGTCCTATAGGTTTATTATTATTGTTATCTACACATGCATAAAGCAGTTTATAAAGAAGCATTTTGAATCTCATGAATGAATTAGCATTTAACTTATAATACTCACTGCTAAGGGGTAATTTTTTCTAAGACATCTTTTTTTTTTTGGGGGGGTGCAATGTTGATAAACTGCCAAGTCAAATATTGTATTTTACAAACTTAAGTAGTTCCTTTTATCAGCTTAATAACCAACTTTTTACTTTTGCCAACTGACGTTTGTGGAATTTCGCCAAGTTTGTACCAGAAATAGAAAGTAAATTTTTTAGAGGTTTCCGTTAGGTTTTTTTGCAAGTTTCCAATTAGGGTATCTAATTTTTATCAAGTTTACTTTAACAGAATTGGGATGTGTTTGAAGGGGGAGACTCCCCCTCAGCAAAGCCACGGTCCCTGCCTCCATGATGCCAGATGTGTATGCTAGATAGTGTCCCCTGCAGGATATA
>JAWZYV010002980.1:0-15329 GCA_038373885.1 Cheiracanthium punctorium
AATAAAATGTTTTAAATTCTCAAAGTAAAAATAAAAGAATAATAATGAGTTTTTTTTGTTAGTTTATATTCGTAAGGTTACTTTTTTTTAATTATAATATCGTGTGCATGAGAAAACAGAGCAGGAATGTAATGCTTTACACGCAAAACAATAAGAATTGAAGATTTCCGAGGCTAATGTGTAAATTTTTTTAGTTTGGCGAAAAAATAAAATGGCTGAAATATGGATTTTGAGTAAGTGAGTTCTAGCGGTTGGCACAGTTTTCGGCTTTGCGCAATTTATTGAGAGCTTAAGGAAATAGATTTTTGAAAACAAGTGCAAAGGTTTTATTAGAATGCAGCGTTAAATTTTAATGATCCGTGAAGAAATAATGCAGTTATTAAGGGATTTCAAGCGATCTAACTTCAGAATTCTCGCCAATTGAATACATTGATTTAAATTGGGGGAATTCCGCCAAATTTCAGAAAATTGAAATCTTCTCATTTAGTACATCGGAGTAACGATGAATAAAACACATTATAGTTGATAATTTAAAAAAAAAATCGGCTGTATTAAGGAATTCCAATTTTCAAATAAATGCGTGCTACTCTTTGGCGGTCGAACCATTTCCCATATTGATTGCTGCTAATTCAATGTTTCGAATGATTCCCTGAAAAAACTCTTGCAAAATGACGTATGTTGGCACTTTGGCGGGGCTTAGATTTGAAACTGGATTTTATTTGAGACTGGTACATATAATAACACCGGTGCCGATAAAAATGAATGTTGGTATGTGTTTATGAGGTTGAAAAACTCCAGCACCGTTGCACGATGAAATTTGGTTCACCTAAGTCTTTTATGATGGAGAAGGTTTTTATGCTACTCCTTAACTTGCCACTTGGTGCCGCAGCACAACGTTGAATTCTATTCCGTTTAGTCGTTTGCTATGCGAATATCGTCCAACCGATTTCGATGAAATTTGGTACACGCGAATATTAGAACACGGAGAATATTTTTCACTATCCATTTTGCTGTAACTTGCCGCTAAATGGCGCTGCAAAGCATCAACTTCTATACCGTTCGACCGATCGGCATAAAATTTTTTATACTTACACATTTGAGCACGAAGAATATATTCTAACTGCGTTCCTTTTGATGTTACTTACCACTAGATGACACTGCAATGCATTATTATTTTAACTCGCCGCTAGATGACGCTGCAGCAGTCCAAATTCTTGACCATTCAAACGGTCGCTATGAAAATCAGTATACATAGCTATTTGAACAATGAGAATATTTTGGCGTTATCCATTTTGCTATAACTCGCCACTTGACGGCGCTGTAGCAAATCATTACTTTATTGAACCACTAGATGGCCCTGCAGTGTATCACTTCTTGACAGTGCAAATAATCGCTATGAAAATAGGTATACATAGATATTTGAACACGGGGAAGAGTTTGGCGCTATCCATTTTCCTATAACTTGCCACTAGATGTCGCGTCAACACATGAACTTCAGGACTGTCCAGCCGATAGTCATGAAAATTCGTATACATCGATATCTGAATGCGAAAATTATTTTCGACGTATCCATTTTGCTAAAACTTGCCACTAGATTGCGCTACGCCGCATGGCCTTCTGCACCGTACAAACGATTGCCTTGCAATTCGGAATGCATGATTATTGGACACAATATAACGCGATATTCACTTTGCTATATCTATTTATTACAATGAATAGTAATCACCACAAATCGTAATATCAAAAAGTCCATTTATTCCCGTGCGAAGAACGGGTACTTCAGCTAGTCTTATAAATAAAAATGAAATTCTGTTTGTTTGTTTGTTTGTTTGTTTGTTTGTGGATTTGATTCGTACACAAATCCACACAAATGGACCTGTCGGCCTGAAATTTAGTACAGATATGTAAAATAATATAGAATAACTCATAGTCCACTTTAAAACTTTGAAAGTCCACCCGTTCCCGGAATTTAAGAGATTTTTTATGCTCTTCACGCAAAAATCTTTCCGTAATTGTAACCCCTGTAGTGAAAAAAGTGTGAAATAAGGATCGTGGTTGCCATGTGTGGCGATTTTGCCGAATAAAATGTCGTTCGTATACGAATCCACAAAAATGGACCTATCGGCCTGAAATTTAGCACAGATATGTAAAATAATATAGAATAAATCGTAGTCCACTTTAAAACTTTGAAAGTCCACCCGTTCCCGGAATTTATGAGATTTTTTATGCTATTCACGCAAAAAGCTTTCCGTAATTGTAACCCCTGTAGTGAAAAAAGTGTGAAATAAGGATCGTGGTTGCCATGTGTGGCGATTTTGCCGAATAAAATGTTTTAAATTCTCAAAGTAAAAATAAAAGAATAATAATGATTTTTTTTTTGTTAGTTTATATTCGTAAGGTTATTTTTTTTTAAATTATAATATCGTGTGCATGGGAAATCAGAGCAGGAATGTAATGCTTTACACGCAAAACAATAAGAATTGAAGATTTCCGAGGCTAATAGGTAAATTATTTTAGTTTGGCGAAAAAATAAAATGGCTCAAATGCCGATTTTGTGAAAGTGAGTTCTAGCGGTTTGCACAGATTTCGGCTTGGCGCAATTTATTGAGAGCTTAATTAAATAGATTTTTGAAAACAAGTGCAAAGGTTTTATTAGAATACAGCGTTAAATTTCAATGATCCGAGAAGAAATAATGCAGTTATTAAGGGATTTCAATTGATCTATCTCCAGAATTCTCGCCAAATGAGTACATTGATTTAAGTTGGGGGAATTCCGCCAAATTTCAGAAAATTGAAATCTTCTCATTTAGTACATCGGAGTAATGATGAATAAAACACGTTATAGTTGATAATTTTAAAAAATTCGGCTGTATTAAGGGATTCAACTTTTCAAATAAAGGCTTGCTTTACTTTTTCGCGGTCGAACAATTTCCCATATATTATTGCTGCTAAGTCAATGCTTCGAATGATTTCCTGAAAAAACGCTTGCAAAATGGCGTATGTTGGCACTTTGGCGAGGCTTAGATTTGAAACTGGATTTTATTTGAGACTGGGATATATAATGACACTGGTTATAGATAAAAATGAATGTTGGTATGAGTGTATGAGGTTGAAAAACTCCAGCACCGTTGAGCACCGTTGCACCATGAAATTTGGTTCACCTAAGTCTTTTATCATGGAGAAGCTTTTTATGCTATCCGTTTTCCTCTAACTTGCCACTAGGTGGCACAGCAGAACGTCGAATTCTATTCCGTTTAGCCGTTTGCTATGCGAATATCGTCCAACCGATTTCGATGAAATTTGGTACACGCGAATATTAGAACACGGAGAATATTTTTCTCTATCCATTTTGCTGTAACTTGCCGCTAAATGGCGCTGAAAAGCATCAACTTCTATACCGTTCGACCGGTCGGCATAAAATTTTTTATACTTACACATTTGAGCACGAAGAATATATTCTAACTGCGTTCCTTTTGATGTTACTCACCACTAGATGACACTGCAATGCATTATTATTTTAAGTCGCCACTAGATGACGCTGCAGCAGGCCAAATTCTTGACCATTCAAACGGTCGCTATGAAAATCAGTATACATAGCTATTTGAACAATGAGAATATTTTGGCGTTATCCATTTTGCTATAACTCGCCACTTGACGGCGCTGTAGCAAATCATTACTTTATTGAAGCACTGGATGGCCCTGCAGTGTATCACTTCTTGACTGTGCAAATAATCGCTATGAAAATAGGTATACATAGATATTTGAACACGGGGAAGAGTTTGGCGCTATCCATTTTCCTATAACTTGCCACTAGATGTCGCGTCAACACATGAACTTCAGGACTGTCCAGCCGATAGTCATGAAAATTCGTATACAACGATATCTGAATGCTAAAAATATTTTCGCCGTATCCGTTTTGCTAAAACTCGAAACTAGATTGCGCTACGCCGCATGGCCTTCTGCACCGTACAAACGATTGCCTTGCTTTTCGGTATGCATGATTATTGGACACAATATAACGCGATATCCACTTTGCTATATCTGTTTATTACAATGAATAGTAATCACCACAAATCGTAATATCAAAAAGTCCATTCATTCCCGTGCGAAGAACGGGTACTTCAGCTAGTAATTTTATAAGAACAGCTCTTCCAATCAGACATTTAGCCTGTTTATAATATCTGTCTTTCAGCTGTAAATCACTGTTTTAATTTTTGTCAGTTAGCACAAGTTTGGTCATTTTTTGGGGTTCTTTTGGCAAGCTTTCACTCATTTCTGGATATTTGTTTTCTCTTTTTCGCTTTCTTTGTGATGTGTGAAATGGGTCTTTGTTCATCAACGTGTAGTTTCCAGATGGTGCCTAATATTCAGGCTGATATCTCCTTCCTCGCATTGACTGCATTTATGGGCTACTGGAAGTGCAGTGCTTCAGTTTTGTGTACAATCAGGCAGGTCTCACGTCTCTACTGTCCTTTAAGACTACGTTGGCACTACACGATGATGCTGGTGCAAGCCTACTAATTTTGGAATTTATTTTTATGGCTTCCCTTAGACATATTGTGCCACAATTTTTCGCTCATTTTGAAGAATTCCTTTTGCAATTTGTCTTTTTGTAATTATTTCGGGCATCCATTATTGAGGGTTAGATATTACTCCTGCTTTTGATGGAATCGATTTCTGCTGCAACTATGTATATATATAGGGATTGGACTTGGGAAGCATGCAAATGGGTTTCTTGATGCCTGTTCTGTTATCTTATGGCAGATTTTTCCGTTTTACTTCTTGTCTGGAGTGTTTCATATACAGAAACTACCATGAAGGTCATTCCATCGTTTTCAGTAAGTGTACGTATGTAGCCTGTTCCAAAGTATCTTTTTTTGTAGTTGCGATTAGTTTTTACCTTTTGTCTAATACGGACTAGCGATGTTCGTGCGACGCGAAATTCGCAGCCATCCCTCATCATAGTTATTTCGCTCAATGAAAATATTGGATATTTAACACAAATTTTTGCATATTTTTAGAGATATTTAGGATTGTTTTGCTGCACTGGTCATTTCGCTTTCGCAATGTAAAATAGCATTATTATAGTCCATTTTCATAACTTTTAGAGGAAAATTTTGATCCATTTTCCAAATAATTTTTTTCATTTGAAGAATGGATACCTCCCCTCCCCTTGGGACTATTTCTCATGTGGCGAGTTTATTTTTGAAAGCTTCGTGCTATATCATTCGATAAAATAGTTATAGGAGCTCCGCCATGGTTCCTGGTATCTGCCCATTGTTAATGTTATCACACTTTTTTTTAAATTCCTGTTAAGGAATATAACAATCAAAATGTTCGCGAACTTCTGAAATCTTCAAAACAATTTTTACGAAACTCATTTAACTCATTTTTACTCACTGAACTCATTTTAAATCATAATTGGATTATTTTTATTTTTGTGAGTTTGGCCGATTTTTTATCTCCACTTGGCAACTTTTCAGGTATTTCTGGAAACTTATTTTCGCAGGTCTTTCTTGTCGAACGCATGGTTTGCAGGTGGGGCCTAATATGCGCTTCCGCCTTGGATGGTAGGCTGAAGGCTAACACCTTACACCATGCTTGACTGTATTTACATGCTATCTTAAATAGAATTCTCGAAGTTGTGGTGCAATGAGATAGATCTCCCGTTTCTGCTCCTTGGATTGGAAGCATGGAGAGTGTGGGTTGGGTATACTCTACTTTTGGAATGATTTTTAAGATCCCTCAATCAGTTGCGTGCAATTCTAGCGGTATTTTTCATTTGAACATTTTTAATTCTGTGTAATCTTATTTACATAGGTCTTTTGCCTTGGCAGTATCATGTGGACACTGCAAGTTGAGCGTCTTTCAAATTTTTCAGACAGTGCCATTGTCCAGTTTTTCTCATTTTCTCAAAGCTGGCTGCAAGCTTCTATTTTATTTTATTTGAGATGTATTTATAGGCTTGTGTAAAGAAAACTCAAAGAATCCTCTTTACTCTTGGCTATTTATTATTATTATTATTACTATTATTATTATTGTCGTTTCCTACCACTTCCGATTCAGACCCATCGTTTACTTTCGTTACAAATGCGCTGAAACAAGTTTGGAAATGTATCGAATCTAAGATCCATCATTAAAGATCATTTCCTTTATGTTTACTAGACTTTTTGTTGCCTGCATTTATTTTTTAGCCAAATATGCGATATGTGCATAGCCTTCGTGACTTACACACACGTTGAGTTCGTTATTGAAAGCATAGAGTCTTTCCAGAGTGAATTTTATGAAAACACAATTTTTCCGACATTTCTGTTGAATTTCCAAGCATAGCTCGTTAACCATTATTTTGTTCTTTTAATCAATTAGAGTTTTGACCGTGTCGGTCTTTTACACTTTGGGTGCAGCCTGATATTCGAGGCAAATGAAAGCCCCTAGCCCAGGATGGTAGGGAGGGGTGTAGCTGGCTGCATGCCAAACTAATTAACCTCCTTTTACCATGTTCATTGGCTGTTGTAGAGCTAGGGCTTGATCAAGCAGGCTTCTTATCGCCTTCATGCTCTTTTATTGCAGATTCTCTGCTCTTTCTTGCATGAAGCAAATAAAAAAATTTCCCTATACTTAAACTACATATAAGAAAATCTGTCATTTTTTTGTGGGCCTTCATAATGATTGTTTGTGTGCTTTAACTTTCCATTTGTTATTTTCTGTTCTAATTTTCGCTGGTAAAAAGCCATATGATTGTAGCTAAGGATGTTTGCGATACAATGAGGGCTGTCTTGTCCCGCATGGCATCTGAAAACGTCCTTCTCGTCTAACATAACAAACGTCTGTCTCGTCTCGCAAAACAGCCGAATTACTAAATTACTTCTGTGGAATACTGATAACATGGGTCCTTTTTTTTGGTAATTCTAGCTTTTACTGATATTGATTCGTATTTCACTGACGCTTCTCCCTTCACTGGAGCAGTATAAATTTGAAACATTTATGCTTAACAAAGGATAATAGGAAGGGGGTGCTGTATGTTTTAAAATAATTAATTTAAATCTTTTCAGTATTAAGGATTGTTATATGTTCATGTATGTAACTTTCATACTTTTGACCTTTTTATGATGGGGCTCTGCATTACGCCATATAGTACTTCGAGAACGTTGGTGAAGATTAAATATAAAATTACTGACCCTTTAACCGAGGGCTGTGTGATTGATACGATCTCCTTAGTTATATGCATGCATTTGTATTTTGATGCTGGATACCTTCGAATCTGTAACTATCTTGAAGGTTAATCGTCCAAGCCATATTTCTAGCTCTTTCTGATTTATTCTACTCGTGGCGAAGACGTTGGTGCAGAATAAATGTAAAAATATTTGCGAGTTAGCCGAGGGCGGTCTGGCTATAAGATATTCGCATGGCCTTCTTTATTATATGCATTTCATATTCGTTCTGATAATATTTATTGTTTGAGATCGTAAGTGTAGGTAGTATGTAAAATCCATTATCTGCTGGATTAACGGAGATTTATAGCAATAATTTAATATTTAATTTTTTGAGCCAAAATTTAGATGTATGGATCGCTGTTTGGCACTCTTTCCCATACGGTTGATATCTCACTCTAGCCTAAGATGAATAGGCTTGTTTTGGTAGTTGCCTCCTTGGAACACGACGTACGAGGAATATGAGCCAGAGAAATCCTCGATTCTCGGCGGCATTTAGAACGATTCCTATGAAAGTTTGCTTAACCTTTTGCTCCATTTAACGTGGATTTTCCAGAACAGTTTTCTTCAACCACTTGTATCGTTATGCTAATAATTTTGTGTTTTGGTTCAATCAGTCTGCCACAATTTTCGAAATTTAGGACTGTTTGACGGATCTTCCGATGCCGGGTTTCGCAAGCTTTCAAAACTGCTGCCAAAGTCATTTGCGCCTAAACCAAGAATGACAGGGCTGAAGGCTAGAGTTTCTATACTCACTTCTATGATATTTCATTGTCCGTTCTCTTTATGTCGCATTTGCCGAATACGTTGCTCAATCTCAAATTTCTCCATATCTCTTCACTATGCCAAAGCATCATTTTTGGAGAAATTTACAGAATTTCATTTTAAAAAATGGTCTGATTCTATTTTTCTCGAGCTTTTTCCTGCTCGGTGAGGTCGTAAGTAAAATACTGGAGTTGTTTGCTTTTTAGGCGTATTTTTTATGCCCACTTTTTTTATATTGGCAATCAACCTACGGTTATTGTTTTCCACTAGCTCTTTTGACCAAGCTTTTTTTTTTTTTTTTTTTGTCACGCAGTCAGTAACTACGTATGATTGAATATTCTCATATTTGGTGTTTATGCGGCAGAATTTCACGCTCAGGTAGTGCAATAGAGGAATTTTTGAATCTCTGTGAGATTTAGAATGATTTTTTCGATTCAAGCCATCCTTTCTTGTCTTTTCTGTTCGGTTTTATAGATTAGTTCTACTTCAACCTACTTTTTTTTTTTAGACACATTTCTATTTCAACCTGTTTATAATCCTTTGATAGTGATGGTCTGTTCAACTCTATATTAACAATTTTTTAAAAATATATTTTTATCGAAATTTCATCTACCTTCAGTAAATTGAATATTTTTTAAATTTTTATCTTAAATAACCTTTCTTCATTTTTGAGTGTAAAAAATATTATACTTTTTTTTTCAAAGTTTGAAGTTTTGGTGAATATATTTATTGGTTTCTGCTCAGTTTCTAAGATACTTTCTTATTAGCATTCGGCGAGTTCGCAGGTGCTCTGTAAAATTAAAATCATTGGATCCTTAGCCAAAGGCTCTGTGTACATAGGCTTGAGATGTCTTTATATTTGCATGTAATTCCCGTTTGTGTTCGAATACACGTGGAAGGAAGTCATATGTTGTCCACATCAGATTTTTTTTTTTAACTGTGATTAATATCTACCATTTGGCTACTAAGCAGCACCTCTAGGGATGCTTGAGCGATGAGAAGTAGGACTGTCTCGTCTCGCATACCAGCGATGTCTCTCTCTGGTCTCGTAGCCATCCCTAAATGTATAGTTATTTTGTTCAAATCTGAAAATTCTGGCTCTTTTAGAGATTTGTTCCGTACTTTGGATTGTTTTGCTGTCACAGCGAATACGCTTCAGCAACATATTGTTTTTATAGCCGATCTTACTCATAATTAGATGACGCTTTTGATCAATTGTCCCGATATTTTTTTTTTTTTTCATTTTCACAAGATTTGGTACCCCAGATATTTTGAACTATTTCTCATAGTTTTCGAAAATTTCGAGTCTTTTTATTCTTAAAAGCATTTTTATGCTACCACTCTTGATTTCTGCTTTCTGCACATTGTAAATGTCTCCCAATAGGTTTTTTTTAATATTTTTAACATAAAATATATGTGGCAGAGTGTTTGTCCTGAATTATTCATGTAACTTATGAAAGTTTTAAGCAATTTTTGCGGAAAATTGCTTTTTACAACTATTTTTAGCGACAAGAAAGGCTCTTCCAATCATAATTTTTGTCTGCTTATAATGTCTGTCTTTCAGCTGTATCAGACTAGTTTGATTTTAGTTCACATATGGGCAACCTCCGGCCCGCGGGCCGGATCTGGTGCCCCACGGCTTTTGATCCGGCGGAGCATATCAAAAATCCATATAAACCCTTCAAAATACCTTATAAATACAAATTATATAGCTCGATAACATTTTAAAGTTTGGCCAGCATCTTTACAAAGGTTGCCTATACCTACCCACTTCCCTTTTTTATCTACTTTCGACAAGTTTGGATGTTTTCTCAGCTCGTCGTTCACCAACGTCTACTTTGCAGGTGGTGCTCAATATCCGCCTTCGCCTTGGACCGTAGGCTGGAGATGGCCGGCTGAAGGCTAATACCCTAATCCTTGCGTTATCTTATAAATAAAAATGAAATTCTGTTTGTTTGTTTGTTTGTTTGTTTGTTTGTTTGTGGATTTGATTCGTATACAAATCCACAAAAATGGACCTATCAGCCTGAAATTTTGCACAGATATGTAAAATAATATAGAATAAATCACAGTCCACTTTAAAACTTTGAAAGTCCACCCGTTCCCGGAATTTAAGAGATTTTTAATGCTCTTCACGCAAAAATCTTTCCGTAATTGTAACCCCTGTAGTGAAAAAAGAGTGAAATAAGGATCGTGGTTGCCATGTGTGGCGATTTTGCCGAATAAAATGTCGTTCGTATACAAATCCACAAAAATGGACCTATCGGCCTGAAATTTAGCACAGATGTGTAAAATAATATAGAATAAATCGTAGTCCACTTTAAAACTTTGAAAGTCCACCCGTTCCCGGAATTTAAGAGATTTTTTATGCTCATCACGCAAAAAGCTTTCCGTAATTGTAACCCCTGTAGTGAAAAAATTGTGAAATAAGGATCGTGGTTGCCATGTGTGGCGATTTTGCCGAATAAAATGTTTTAAATTCTCAAAGTAAAAATAAAAGAATAATAATGATTTTTTTTTGTTAGTTTATATTCGTCAGGTTATTTTTTTTTTAAATTATAATATCGTGTGCATGGGAAATCAGAGCAGGAATGTAATGCTTTACACGCAAAACAATAAGAATTGAAGATTTCCGAGGCTAATGTGTAAATTCTTTTAGTTTGGCGAAAAAATAAAATGGCTGAAATATGGATTTTGAGTAAGTGAGTTCTAGCGGTTTGCACAGTTTTCGGCTTTACGCAATTTATTGAGAGCTTAAGGAAATAGATTTCTGGAAACAAGTGCAAAGGTTTTATTAGAATACAGCGTTAAATTTTAATGATCCGTGAAGAAATAATGCAGTTATTAAGGGATTTCAAGCGATCTAACTTCAGAATTCTTGCCAATTGAGTACATTGATTTAAGTTGGGGGAATTCCGACAAATTTCAGAAAATTGAAATCTTCTCATTTAGTACATCGCAGTAACGATGAATAAAACACATTATAGTTGATAATTAAAAAAAAATCGGCTGTATTAAGGGATTCCAATTTTCAAATAACTCTCTTTGGCTACTCTTTGGCGGTCGAACCATTTCCCATATTGATTGCTGCTAAGTCAATGCTTCGAATGATTCCTGAAAAAACTCTTGCAAAATGGCGTATGTTGGCACTTTGGCGAGGCTTAGATTTGAAACTGGATTTTATTTGAGACTGGTATATATAATAACACTGGTTATAGATAAAAATGAATGTTGGTATGTGTTTATGAGGTTGAAAAACTCCAGCACCGTTGAGCACCGTTGCACGATGAAATTTGGTTCAAGTCTTTTATGATGGAGAAGGTTTTTATGCTATCCGTTTTCCTTAACTTGCCATTTGGTGCCGCAGCACAGCGTTGAATTCTATTCCGTTTAGCCGTTTGCTATGCGAATATCGTCCAACCGATTTCGATGAAATTTGGTACACGCGAATATTAGAACACGGAGAATATTTTTCACTATCCATTTTGCTGTAACTTGCCGCTAAATGGCGCTGCAAAGCATCAACTTCTATACCGTTCGACCGATCGGCATAAAATTTTTTATACTTACACATTTGAGCACGAAGAATATATTCTAATTGCGTTCCTTTTGATGTTACTCACCACTAGATGACACTGCAATGCATTACTATTTTAACTCGCCACTAGATGACGCTGCAGCAGGCCAAATTCTTGACCATTCAAACGGTCGCTATGAAAATCAGTATACATAGCTATTTGAACAATGAGAATATTTTGGCGTTATCCATTTTGCTATAACTCGCCACTTGACGGCGCTGTAGCAAATCATTACTTTAATTAACTACTAGATGGCCCTGCAGTGTATCACTTCTTGACTGTGCAAATGATCGTTATGAAAATGTGTATGCATAGATAGTTGAACACGGTCGCTATGAAAATCAGTATACATAGCTATTTGAACAATGAGAATATTTGGCGTTATCCATTTTGCTATAACTCGCCACTTGACGGCGCTGTAGCAAATCATTACTTTATTGAACCACTAGATGGCCCTGCAGTGTATCACTTCTTGACTGCGCAAATAATCGCTATGAAAATAGGTATACATAGATATTTGAACACGGGGAAGAGTTTGGCGCTATCCATTTTCCTATAACTTGCCACTAGATGTCGTGTCAACACATGAACTTCAGGACTGTCCAGCCGATAGTCATGAAAATTCGTATACATCGATATCTGAATGCGAAAAATATTTTCGACGTATCCGTTTTGCTAAAACTCGCCACTAGATTGCGCTACGCCGCATGGCCTTCTGCACCGTACAAACGATTGCCTTGCAATTCGGTATGCATGATTATTGGACACAATATAACGCGATATCCACTTTGCTATATCTGTTTATTACAATGAATAGTAATCACCACAAATCGTAATATCAAAAAGTCCATTCATTCCCGTGCGAAGAACGGGTACTTCAGCTAGTATGCTATATAAATAGAGTGCTGTTTAAGTTATTTTTTAAATGCTATTTTAAGTACAGTGCTTGATTTCATGATGAAATGAAATAGGTCTTCCTGTCATTTATTGTTGTTTCAGAATACGTGGCACTATGCGGTTTGAGCTAGTGCAGGCTTTGAAATTTTGGAACCTATTTTCATGGCTTATCTTAGCCATACTATATCATAATTTTGGGGAATTTCAATTTCGTTTAAAACGCTACCCATCCCCCTTTTTATGGGAGCATCTTATTTGTCAGTAATTTGGTCTAACCTACCTACACCTTTATATAACCTATGAATAAAGTACCTGTTTCACAAATGATTTTAATAGATTATCATACTTTTGATTAATTCTTGCTGTTTAGGTTTGTTTTCCTTTCGTACTCTTGGCCTGTTTTTACTGGGAATTTGGATGAACACACGGCCTGTTGACAAATGCAGTATAAAACCAACATCATTCCGTGTTAGTTAAGGACTGGTTGCCTACAATCATCCTTTGTAATAGCATGTATCGTCTTTGTGATCTGACAGCATTTATGAAGTATATGTGATTGTGAGTACAAGGCAGTAGTTGTTGAAGTTGAATTGTTCTCTTCCGATTTATTGCTCCCTCGGACTAATTGGCAGATAACAAATATACTGGCGATAGCTTCAAATTTCTCTAATTCTAGGACAACATGTCTTTTCAATGTTTAGCCTCAAACTTTGCCAACATTCTAAATTAGTTTGAAAATAAAATATTGTGGCATTGACGTACTTTGGGATTGACTTCCCGAGCGACGAATTTGGTATTCGAGTACTAACTCTCTATCATCGTCCCTCTACATGTATGCTTTGTTCTGGCGTTCAACTAAATTTCTTGGGGTTGCTTTTATTTTTGTCACTGAATATTACATGCAAGGCGTTTGCGCTTTTGAAATAATCTGGCTTCTTAAAGTTTTAAACTGATATTTTTGTTGACTTACATTTAGACCCAATTTTTATTAGATTTCCTTGAAAAGATTTTTTTAAACTATACATTTTCCTGTTAGATCTTTGAGACGATTTATTGCAGACAGTTCGTGGGGGAAAGACTCTCCTCGTATTATTTTCAAAGACGATTTTATGTTTTCTCTTCGTTTTGTTTATTTTTACATATAATTCAAATATGAACTATATTTTTTATAAGTATTGTTTTAGAGGTTTTAAAGCATTGTTTTTAAATTCCCATTTTTGATTTTTTAACTGCTTTTTAAGCATCGCGTGTGTACTGGATACAGTCTTGAGATTTGGAACGATTTTTAGGATCTCAAAATCATCGGCGTGCAATTCTAATGGGCTTTCTATTGTAACATTTTATACCACTGTTTAGGCTTATTTATAAGTGTCCTTCTCCCTGGCAGTGTTTTATGGACAATAACCAGTGTCTTATACTCGTCTCCAATTTCCAAAAAAGTCCGTATCCAGTTTCTATCGAAACTGGCTGAAGGGTAAGATTTTACTTTTTTAAAAAATGCATCTGTATGTTTAGGGAAGAAATAGACCTCTCTCCTGAGTATCTGCTTGTTTTTTCAGACCACATTCATTGCAGACCCATCGTGATTGTTCGTTACAAATGCGCTGGTTCAAGCGTCGAACTTCGCCCACTCTTAACTACTTTTATAGACTCTATTCCCTATGCTTAGCAGAGGTTTTTGGCTTCATTTTCAAGATTTGTTTTCTTAACCAAAACTTTGGCGTGGATATGGGACTTCGAGACTACTTCCCACACATTGAGTTCGTTATTTAAGCTACGAGTCTTTCGATTTTTAGAGAGTTTTATGATCTGCGCAAATAATATCTCGCACATTTTTCATTCATTTTATTTTTTTATTGTACCCTTGGAATATTATAGGAAATTCTGTGGTTCAAGCAGCGGGACAATTATCGAAGCTCAACTTATTTCTCCAAAATTTTTGTTGTATTTTCTAGAGTCGATTTTTTAAACCATCATTTTGTCCTGTTTCTTATGTTGTTTTTCGGTTGTGTCAGTCTTATTTTAGTTTTGGACCCCCAAGTGTGGTCGCTTTTTTACTTCCTTGTACGTAGTATAAGGAAGTAATGTGATCCCGAAAAATTTTGGGGGCCAAATTTCGACTAAAAAACCGATTTTGACTACCTCTAAATTTAATTTTAAGAATTTTTTCGATGCATCTCATCGTAGGCTAGCATGCACGATCATATAAACGCGTCTGCAACTCATTTTGACCAGCGGCCGGTCTATTGTGGTCAGTTTTTCCATGCCGTCTGTACGTACGTATGTACGTACGTACGTACGTACGTATGTATGTAACTCGCATATCTCAAAAACTATTGGTCGTAGAATGTTGAGATTTGATATTTAGGATTGTTCTATGATCTAGTTGTGCACCTCCCCTTTTGGTTGCAATCGAATGTATAGTTTATGTACAGGACCGCCCAAAAGATTCGAAATACATTACGCTCTATGGGCCGAAATTCATTAAACTCGCCTAACTCAAAAACTATTAGGCGTAGAATTTCGAAACTTCATATTTTGGATAGTTGTAACATCTAGTTGTGCACCTCCCCTTTTGGTTCCATTCGACTGGATAGTTTATCTACAGGACTCCCCAAAACATTCGAAATACATTACACTCAATGGGCCGAAATTCATTAAACTCGCATATCTCAAAAACTATTAGGCGTAGAATGTTGAAACTTTATATTTAAGATTGCTGTAACATCTAGTTGTTCACTTCCCCTTTCGGTTCCATTCGACTGGATAGTTTATCTACAGAACCGCCTAAAAGATTCGAAATACATTACGCTCTATGGGCCGAAATTCTTCAAAGCGTTTTTTAGAGGTATTGGGCTATTTCAAACGACTCAGAAGT